>APFE030607342.1:34936-116652 GCA_000404065.3 Pinus taeda
CTGCACTAAGCATTCCAGTGTTGGTGGCCATCCTTAAACCACGACCCTTTATACCAACATTTCATAGAGCACATTCAGCCTAGTGCTGCCATGCATTATTGCACATTTTGTATTACAGCTCTTTTCTTGGACTCATACATAACCCTTTGGATTAAGAGGGGGAATGTTGGACACCTAATCCTAAAGGGTTAGCGTGGAAGCCGAATGGACAAAGTAGTCCAAGAGACCTTGGGATGTGAATCCCAACAGTCACCAAATGTACTATAAATGTATATCAGATTGTTAATAAAATTGTATCGCATGCTTTATCTTTCCTAATTGTTCTCTCTCACCATGTCTGTTTAACAGTTGCCCTAGTTCTTCGTTGAAGTTTAAAGCCAATGCTTATAGGGTGAAGCAAGCATTTGTTAATGCAATTTCATTCACCCTTGCGACTCCCATGCCATCAATTTATAAAGCCCAGCAACATGTTGACCACAGATATTCCCACTCTAGATATGATAAGGACACTGTAGTATCCCACGTCATAATGCATGACGAATATGCTAATGTTCTACAGGGATCCACATTCCACAATATCCATAAAGTATGTTTCAAGGCAAAATATAACCCAACCTTATGACGAAATGGAATTGTTTGTCTTATTTATTGCCCCAGATAACAATTGGCTTAAATTATGTAAACATAAAAGCATTCATTCTCTCTCATTATTGGTTGTGCACTTCCTTTTACATGAAGGGTCAGGTGTGTAAACTGTTGAAGATATATGCCAAATATTGGGTGTGGCTCTCTGAGAGGAGGAGGTTAATAAATATGGTTATATGCTTGAGGAAGGGTGTCTTGATTCTTCTCCAAATCATCAGGATCAAGTTATTGATGAAGACCTCAAGGATTGTGCTGAAGAAGAGACTCATAAAATGGAAAGCATGTCCTCTTAGGCCAATGAAGAAGATATCGGCCCTGACAGCCTCCAGGTATTGCAAGAAAGGATAATGGAATATAAATACACTTGTAATAAACTTATAGAAGAATATAGAGCATGTTTTCACTCACTGCATTGTGGGTTTCAAATGGTCAAAGTTTCCCAAGAGAAGTGAAGTTTGGAGCCCCTTTCCTAGGCCACAAAATATCTCAGATTTGAATCAGACCATCCCCATTGTGTAGTGCTCAGAAATATCTTTCCAGTAGTATATGGAAGTCCAAAAATGGACTCTTGGAGCAGAAGATAAATCATTTTGAAGGTCTACCTTGGAAAAGCCCAGCAAACCAAAATAATGGCCAAGTATGGAGGGAAAATCAGAATCGGCGATCAGCTATCGGTGGATTCTTGGGGCTCACACTTAAGGATTATCGGTGGTTCTCAGTGCCGAAGGGTAATATCGTAATCCCACAAATCAGTTGTCATCATAGGCACGTAGTCACTGCATACTCCAAGAACTCACGGGGGCCAATATACGATATAATTTTCTATCGTCGGCGAAGGAATAAAACAGTTTAACACAAGAGAGGTAGACAAAACAGGAATTAGAAACCCCCTTTCTCTCTCCTCCATGTTGCATTGGTGATTGGTGATTGGCCGATCGGTAAGGTTTCAACTGAAAAAGACTTGCAAACTGACGATATCACAATAAAGAGGTACATCATCGGGGAGCCGAGAAAACCAAATACAAAGGAAAATCACAAAATAATAGGGTCGGGCAGGCCTTTTTCTCTCTCCTCTAGGGGGCCATGTGGCAACCTCTGATTGGTGCTCAGAGCAGACATGGAAGCTAATGTCACCAATGATGTGGCAATACGGATGACACATGGCAGTACGAATGCTAACATGGCAGGCAAACACGCGTCACTCAGTTTCGGTGTTTTCAGGGGTCCTACAAGGCCATTTCCAGGTGACAAGTGTCACCACTCATAGGGTGACACGTGGAAAATATGGTGTCATCCTGCATATCGGCAATCACAATTGCTTAGCGAAAAAACTTAAGGGAAATTGTTTTCAGTTTCTGATGTGGGATTGTGATTGCGATAAGAAAAAGGGACCCCTATATGCGATGTTCTATAGGCTTTATTTCATAAGGTTCTCGTGTCTGGGATATCGGCCAATGCAGTGTAAGGATTTATTAAAGGTTCTTCAAGTAACAAAAGAAAAATCCCACGCATCAAAATTGAAAGCCTTAGCACCCAAAGGACTAAGTGCTCAATTCAAGCCCTCAATCACATAAAAGAAGAAGCAGAAAAGGGGTTGTATTCCGAAGGGTGTAAATTACGTCTGTGTATACTTTTGCAATAGGTGACAATTATCTGTAGTGTGTTTTCCTCCTATCTGACAGACTGTGCACCATAGTGCAGGTGTCGTTCTTGGTCCTGCTTATGCCTCAGGTCTTAACAGCATCGACCCTCCTCCCACCAAGTAATTCGTGAACATTGGACAATGGTCCTTGTCATGCCCTTGGCCTTTTCATTTTATGCACCATACCTCCTCGCATGCCTCTGGCCGAGGTGTCTTGTCCTGTTTCAAACTCTACATCTCCAAACACAGATTTTGCAGTTGTGTGTGGATTTTTTGGACTCCCAGATCGGGGCCTTGTATAGGGGTATCATGCACTCTCATTGCCATCTCGAAAGCTTCGGCCTGGGTGGAAAGATTTTGTTGTGACAACATCGTCCTTAAATGCGATGTTAGTGACACTACAAACCATGTGCAGTGTTGTCCATCCGTCAAAGTCATGTTGGCTTCGCGAATCATACTCTTCAGTCTTTGGTCCATATCCCAGAGGGTCTCGCCCGGGAGCATCGCGATCTCCTTAAACTTGATAATTGATTCTGTCTCCGACTTTGGCTGGCTAAATTCCCTGTTTAGCGCGGTCTGGATTTTTGTGATTCCTGCATTTGGATGGTCGTTAAAATGCTTTATGTAATGTTAATGCACGATCCTGCAATGCGCTTACCAGTGTAGCCTTCTTGATATTGTCATCCACGATGCCTTGTGATTCCCATACCACCCTTACCACAAACCAGAATTGGTTCGGATCTTCATTCCATACTCCTCTGAATACCGATATTTTGATCACACTCACCAAACTAAACTATGGTGGTGGCGGAGGTGGGGTGGGTGGAGATGGAGGTGAGGAGGGTGAGACAAGTAGTAGTGTAGGTGGAGGTGGTACACACAGAATTCGTTGCCTTATCAGACTAACTGCACTGCTTGGAGAAATTCTCGCAAGCTCTTCCTCTCTTTCCCGCGAGGGTGAAATTAAGGGACTAGTTTCTAATTCATCACTACCTCCGCTTCTGTAGATCTTCCCATTTCATGTGGTCCCAAACATTAATTTATTCGCATAACTCGCTTTTCACACAATAGCATCTTAATCCAAGTGTTCAAAGATTTAATATACTTACCTCGCGGTCCTTTGAGGAAGCGTCGTTTCACCTCACTATAGTTGACGATCGTATCTACCATGAACTTAGTGATAAATCCTCCTATAATTCGATCGAGCCAATGGTCCACAGCTCGCGTGATATTATCTCCTGATGCTTCTAGTTTGCGCACTAATTCTGAAGTCCACACGATTGGTTTGTTGAGCCTACACCTTCCCTGACCATTTGCTAGCTTCATGATCCACTCATACAACTCAAAATGAAAGGATGCAAAGAAAATTTTTTGGATTTCTGTATATAAGTAGCGCTCCAACCACTGTTCCTTAGATACTCGCAGATTCCTATTTTCCTGCGCCATGAACTCGTGAATCTTCTTGTCCAACCACCCTTCAATTTCTTTCTTTGTTGGATTCCAATGACATGACATTAGACATCCCTTACACAGATCCCAGTCCTGACAATGGAACCATTTGCTGGCTTATAGGGACCTGACCCAGGTTCAGAGATGATTTAGCCAAACAAATCCTGGTGCTACTAGCCCTTTTGGCAACAGTCCGTGGAGCTCGGACTGAGGTCTCGCCCGAAGTAATATGGGAGTGTGCTAGAACTAGGTTTTCGCACCCTAAAGATGTCTAATGGTTTTTCAGTGGTTCATGGTTTGACCATGCGTGCACGTCGCTACACGCATATATCGGTCCCTCGCAGCTTGCGATGTTGCCTTCACACAACCCTGTTTGAGGTGTGATCCATGATATTACCTAAGTTCCTTACTATTAACCCAATATTATCTTATTACTTAACTTATCTGTATGAGCCCAATTATACTTAACAGTGTTTAGTATTCATATAAGTGTGCGCGACAAACAAAACAGTATAAATGCATAGAAAGTAATACAAAAGCAGATACACATTATTTGGAATCAAACTTCTCTTTACTATTCGTCTTCTCGGGTTACATACTCGACTTCGCCTTGCAGACTCAGCTGCAGGGGTCCGTGCACTCAGCTGTAGAGCCTCTTCCTACTACTACGACCCAAGACACTTAGACTTCTTCTTTATCCACTATTAGATCATTGCATCCATTACATTAATCAATCCATCGGTTCCTCCTTTACAACTTAGAGCCTCACTCTTATTTACACAATCCCATGGTCCGCGGACCATGGGTAGGCCAACATAACATTACATTACATTACAAAACTTAGGGCGGAAAAACCTATGACTCAATGTACATTTCGCACTCTGTGCCCGCAATTCACAGAGTCTTACAACATATTTGACCAAAACTTGGGCTTTGAGCCCCAAAACATGCTGTGGGGGAATTCCATGCCCAACATAACCGAATTTTTGATCTTGGTTCACTATATTTTCGGAGATATGATCTGTGGAAGTTAGGGATTTTGCAGGATCCCGAATTTCATCTCAAAGAGGTGACCTTGGGAAAATTGTCATAACCCTCTCTCTGAGAAATGGATTGGAATTCTATAAAAGTTGGTGGATAGTGCAAACATTGTAGTTTTCTTTGCATGATTTTCAAAGCTGAAAGAGAAAACAATAACATGTGGCACACCATACAAATTCTCTCTACTGAACTAGTCCATAATTAGGTCATTCTGAGAGATTGGGCATACCTTTGCCTTGAAGAATCTAAATCGGGTCAGACCTATGGCATTGGAAAGAAGGCTAAGAGGGCTACTACAGGACTGAAGATCACATATTGGGGATCTAAAATCATTGAGATACATCAGATTCAATATCGTGCTCCTAGAAGGCAAGGAAAAAAAACTAGATCAAGTGTTGTCAAGGGCTGCAAAGGACCAAAATTTCTAGGGTAGAAAAGAGCAAAGTGCAACAAAATGATGCAGCAGAGGTAAGCTCTAGGTAAGTATATTCTGTATATGCATGTTCATATCTTAATTGCATTAGGTTCTTTGTATTCTAATTTGTTGTTTTTGTTTAACACTGACAAATTCTCTGAAAGATTATTAATAATACTAATTGAAAGGAATAATGATTCAACCCCCCCAGTATTTCCAACAAGTTTAAACCTCCCTAAGGAGAGGCCAATGGTCATTTTTTGGCCACATGTGGAAGAGTTGGATCCTTCTACCACACCTCTTTATGTGACTTTAGTGATCCATGACCTTTTGTTGCATAATTGCATGCTGGATTCAAGAGCGTCACTTAACCTCATGCCATTATCAGTAACAAAATAGTTGGGCTTGGAAATCACTAGACCATACAATGATCTATACTCCTTTGACTCCAAGAGAGTCAAGTTCTTAGGCATGATAAAGGATCTAGTGGTAAACTTGGCTTGGATCCTGGTGAAAAGTGTGGTAATGGTTGTAGTGGTGGCTGATATACCTCCTCATTTTGCAATGCTCTTCTCTAGATCTTGGGGTTCAAAAGTGGGTGGCTCTATCAAGATGGATCTGACTTATGCCACCACTCCCACTTTTGGAGGTGATCAAAGAAGGTTGTACAGAGAATCTTGTTTTGTGAAAATTGTGAACCCAACTAATGGATCAGAAAACTCCCTGTTGCATGGGAAAGATAGCGACATATCATGTATGTTCCTAGAAGAGGATGAGACCTTCCTAGAGGAAACATCAATACGCCTAACAGGGAAGTTAGAGAACTTGCGACCAAGTGAAAATAAAATATGGAAATTATATTTCGATGGATAAAACTCAAAATATGGAAATGGAGCTGGAATATTGTTGGTATCTCCAGAGGGAAGCCTGATACTCCTCTCATTCAAACTTGAGTTTGAAGAGACCAACAATATGGCAGAATACGAAGCATTGATCCTTAGGATACAAATAGCAAAAAAGATGAATATAAAATTCTTTACAGTCTATGGAGATTCTAAACTGGTCGTAAAGCAGATCAGAAGTCAATGCCAGGCCAAACACTCTAGGCTGAGGATGTACCAAAATGAAGTGTGGGACTTAACCAACAATTTCTTCCTGGCCTTTAACATCCAGTTTATGCCCAGGGAAGAAAATAGGATGGTTGACTCTCTTGTGGTAGCTACAAAAACTTTCATGCCCCCATAGAATCCACTCCTCAGATATGAGATAGAAGTCAGGCACAGACCTCCAATCCTTGATAATGTCAAACACTAGCAGCTATTCAAAGATGATGAGTAGGTCAAAAGATTCATAGAATTCGTTGGGCAGTTTCCCCACTCCACCATCGATCAAGCAGAAGAAGAAGCAAAACAAGAAGCCACTCCGTGGAAAAACAGTGGGTGGGCAAAAAAAATTGCAACTAAAAGGGAACACCATCCCTCGTGGACTTGTTCCACTTGAAAAACCTTTCAATAAAGACGACATAGCATCCAAACAAATGGCCCCAGAGAAGGATGAGCAGGTAGAAGACTGCAACATCATATCAGAGGAGGAACCCCAAACAATCAGGTTGTTCAAAGGAATCCCCTTGCAATACAGACAAAGGTATTTAGATCTATTCAAAACTTACAATGACGTATCTGCTTGGTCTTATGATGATTTGAAATCATTTGATACAAATATTTTTTAGCATAAAATTCCTTTGAAGGGTGGGATAAAGCTATGCAAATAGAAACTCAAACAAATAAACCCACTCCTACTCCCCTCCATTGAAAAGGAGGTAAGGAAGTTGTTGTTGCATTATATGGGCCTGACCCAGGTTCAAAGATGATTTAGCAAAACAAATCCCAATACTACTGGCCTTTTGGCAACAGTCTGTGGAGCGCGAACTGAGATCTCACTCGAAGTAGTATGGTAGGGTGCTAGAACCAGGTTTTTGCACCCTAGAGATGTCTGATGGTTTTTTAGTGGTTCGTGGTTTGACCCTATGCGCATGTCGCTACGCACATCTATCGGTCCCTCGCAGCCTACGATGTTGCCTTTGTGCAACCCTGCTCAAGGTGCAATATGTGCTATTACCCAAGTTCCTTACTATTAACCCGATATTATCTGATTACTTAACTTATCTGTATGAGCCCAATTACACTTAATAGTGTTTAGTATTCATATAAGTGCGCGTGATAAACAAAATAGTATAAATGCATAGAAAGTAATACAAAAGCAGATACACAGTATTTGGAATCAAACTTCTCTTTATTATTCTTCTTCTTGGGTTACAGACTCTACTTCACCCTACGCACTTACCTACAAGGGTCCGCACACTCAACTGCAAACTCTACTAGGCCTCTATGCACTCAGCTCCAAAGCCTCTTCCTACTACTACGACCCAAGACACTTAGACTTCTTCTTTATCTGCTACTAGATCATTGCATCCATTACATTAATCAATCCATCAATTCCTCCCTTACAACTTAGAGCCTCGCTCTTATTTATACAATCCCATAGCCCGCGGACCATGGGTAGGCAAACATGACATTACATTACATTGCAAAACTTAGGGCAGACAACCCTATGACTCAATGTACATTTCGCACTCCGCACCTGCAATTCGCGGAGTCTTACAATATATTTGACCAAAAATTGGGCTTTGAGCCCCAAAACATGTTGTGGGGGGATTCCATTCCCAACCGTCTCCCAACACAAACATCGTGACTTTCCCTCAAGTCACTTTGTCGGTGCGACGATCTTGGTGCGGAGTCCTTCCAACTAGTTTCGTGCTGCTCGGAGGTTCGCAACGCACTGCTCTGCGGTTTGCTGGACCTGCTTCATGTGCTCTTCCGAAGCCTCTTTGTCAGGACCAAATCCCTGCCTTACCAAATACATCCCCTGCATATGTGCAAGCTTGCCTTCGATATCTGTCGTGATGGTGAAGACCTCGTCAAATTATGGTTGGACACGCGCTTTGAGGACTACCTCTTTTTGTCGCGTCGCATCCACCTGCTCCTTCAGTGCCTTAGCTTGCTGCATCTTCGCAAGCTGTTGAGTGAAGACTATTGTCTACGCAGTTCCTCAAATACTGACGTATTTCTCCTGAGGTTCATGCGCCTCTGTTTCCAGGCGCTGTATGTTGGGCTGCTCCTGCAAAGATGTGAGGACCACAAATTCTTATTCCAACATACCGGTACAGTCTTGTACTGCACGTCCAATTTCTTCCAACCCTGTTTGGATAACACTAGTACATTTTTCTCTTACTTTCATGGCAATGGAAGGTTTCCCCTTCAACCATAGCTTGGCAATTTCAAATTTTAGCTCCAACTGAACCTTTGTCATTTCTGCTTTGGCTTCGCGGATGCCAGTCGCCAACCTGTGGATCCGCTCTTCCACTGGTATATCTGTTGGGATGGCCAGCTCTAGGATGCATTTGCAAGCATATTCTACCACATCTTCCAACTACCAAGTTTGTGATACTAGTTCATCAAGCTGCAAGCTGAGTTGTTTGTTGTTTATCTTTTGCTCACTCAAAACCTGTATCGCGCGACCCTCCCTGGTGCAGAGTTCTGTTCTTGTTCCATCTGGCAGTTGGTGCAGTGTTTCTCATAGAAGGGCAACCAAATTGAGGCCAAGTCCTTTGATCCTACCAACTGCAACGCTGTCGATCTCATTTGTTGTTGCTAGCACTCCTTCTAGTAACACTATGGTATTGGCTATCCTTGCGCGTAGCATCTGTTCTGTTGCTTATGTATCTGCTATGATGTAGGTGGACAAGGTACCTTCCTGCGAGGGTCGCACCTGTAGTTCTTGCAATTGCACCCTTAGTGACATCACGAACCGTCTCACTGATGGCGTAGAGGTCTCCTTCAGTTAATGTGATCGGGTCGATGGCCAGCTTCGAGGCCTCGACCTTTTTCCGTGGACCCGATCTCTCTGTGATACGCGGCCGTTTGAGTTGGGTCAAAGTGGTTCCTGGGCCCATGCCCTCTTCTGCAAGGTCTGTGTCCTCTGCCTCCTGTCCTGCAGACACTTCCTGGCCCTCCTCTGCATGCATTGTTACAGCCTCTGTTGTTTGCATTGTTGCTGCTATTTTGGCGGCCTTCTTTTGCTCCGCAGCTCCCTGTGCCGCTTCACAGACTTCCCTTACCTCGGCTGCCGCTTTTTCATTGCGCCTTTTCTCAGCCAGCTATGTGACGTGTAGTTTCGCCTCATCCTTCCTTTTTTATGTTGTCACCTTTTCCAACTCTGCCAAATCCGGGGCGCGCCACTCAGGACGCCATGTCTCTAACATTGTAAAGATCACGTCATTAGTGGCAATGAATGGGATTTTTGTCCACTACTATGGCGGATCCTTTCGCACCCTGACGTAAATATTGTGCATGTCTGCCTTGAATTTTGGAAAACTCTGTAGATTGTTGTGCACTGTGGGGGATAGGCACGGCCTCCTATTAATCCACATTTGGATGCTTGCCTCCATGAGCACCCAGAAAATCTTGTTATCGCGAATCCATTTCATGTCTTTGGTGGACCAGAGCGAAGCCTACTTCGCGGCCTCTTGTAAGTCCTGGTCGATGCTCGGGAACTGGCTATCCTCTAGTAATTCCCCTACTACCAGCAAGATGGATAAGAGAAACCACAAGTAGTGGAAGGTCTTGCCCTGTTCCTGGGCCTCCTGGCAGTTGAGAAAAAATTCTTCGCAGAGGAACTTGGCCCAGTTGAACTGGACCCCTTCCACACATTATTCGGCCAATGCAACTACTGGCACTGGTACTTCATCGCCGCAGCATTTTCTCATACTTTACTAGCTAGGAGTTGGGTGGCTACGTGCACCCCTTTATCCTTGATACTGGTGATAATGTAACCCCTGTTTTTCTTCTCGAGCTTATATTTTTTCTTCATGGCTTCCACGAGAGCCAAATCACTACTTTTTCTTGCTATCATTGTGGGGTCCTTTCCCTTACATGGAAGCCGAGAAATTTTGTGGATGACATCCATCTTGATGGGAATAGGCTCCTCCAGCCATAAGTACCCATCATGCACCAAGCAAATAAGTTGCCTGATGACGAAAATGGTGATGGGCACACGATGAAAGTGTGGTATCCACAGCAGATGAGGTAACTCGACCTTCTCCACACCACGTAGCCATTTTCGTGGTTCTAATGTGATCATTGGCCCCTCCATATTATGTTTCATCAGTCTTGCCGTCTCTAAGTGCAAGAACTTCTCGTTGTCCACGAGGTCCCAATCTTCAAATTTCAGGGTAGGCACACGTCATAGGAGCAAACCCTCAAAGGTAATTCCATCGAGGAGGAGCGGGGTCTGGAGTGCACTCTTCGTTGCATCTAGATCCTTTGGTACCTTAGCTTTATCTTTCCACGGAGGGACATACTTGGGCAATTTTGCTGCAAAGCGCATTGGTTGGATGTCTGCCTCCATGTCTTCTTCTTCCTCTACCTCGGCAATCAGAGCCTGTAAGCCCTCCTCCTCTTCATTTGTCTCAATGGTGAAGACCTTTCCCTTTTCCTCCATTGATAGCTTACCGAACCGCAGATTCCTCAGGGACATGCAGACTGGTCCCATTGCCTATTTATCTTTTTTCGATCTTGGCGTTCGAGGTGACTTCGTGATTTCAGGTGCAACCCCAGTACCTTCGGAACATTGTGTACTGTATGGGTCGGCGCGGCCTCACCAGAGGTTCCTTCTTCAAAGCCCAAACCTCTCCTAGTAGCCGTCATCTTTTCTGTACTATATGCGGTCTTTTGCGAACTTAGGGGCTCAAATATCGCTCAGCGCTCAACACTCCGTGCTCTATTCAACCGCTCAAATCTCAAGTGAACAAGTGTTGTCTCGTGGCTAGCCCCTAGAGTTTTATAGCGCATTTTGAGTTCAAATTCGACCGTTCCCCCTAATTCTGGGCCATCAATGCTTTCTTGGTGGTAGATTTTCCAAAATCTTACCCATAATTGTTGTCTTAATTGTCTGCCACCTGCCCCATTTGGCCTCAAACTAGACATCCAATCATGAACAGTGACACCAACAATCAATTCTCAACCTACCTGCATGGCAGTGCAGCCCTCCGTGCATGGGCGTGAACTTTGTGACATGCTGACTCTGCGCGCACCTCCCTTATCGCGCAGCACCCAAGTAGACTCTTTTATAGTCCCGCGCTCCCTTTCAACTGCCCGGAGCACTGAGACTATTCTTCCAATGGCCAGTCAGGTGGTTGCACCACCCGTGCAGGGCTCCATCTCGCCTTCCAATATAGTGCGCGGAAAATCCCCATCTGTCCTTGTGGCAGTTGGCGTTGTTCGCCCTATCGTATGTAGTGCGCTCCCCTGGTTATTGCATTTGGTGATATCTGGTCTTAGCGATGGCAGAAAACTAGTTAATTCTCAGTGATAGTCTTCTAACTCATTAGTATTATCATCTTCACCTTACCTTGCCATCCTTGGTTTATTGACGAGACATGCTCGCTTGATCTTGTTTTCCAGCCTCTTGACCTCTGCGTCCATCAAAATGCTTTTCTTACTTAGTCGTACCGAGTCTTGTTCAAGTTCGCGAAGTCTAAGGTTCCCTTGTTGAATGGCTTCCCGAAGTCTTACATGTGCTACTTCACGTAACTGTGTGATTTCTTCATCCTGGGCTTCACGCACTGTCACACCTGCAGGTGCTACTATGTGTGGATTCATCATTGCATGCCCCTCAGAATTTACGATCCCTACCATGTTCCTCAACCTTAGAATTGTTTTCACGGTCAGGTTTTTGTACATGGTCCTATAGGCCCATCGAACCACTGGTACGTGCAAGTCTCAGTCAATGCATCTCACCTAGTGAACCCTGTTCAGCACTTCGCACACTCTGTCGAATGCTTCTCTGGGGATAATTTGTAGCATGCGTCACCTTTCCTACTGCCGCATTTTGTTCTGTTTCTCTATACTGGGAATGGTGTGTGCTAGGGTCGGCTATAAGTCATAGGTCTACACTCATTAGGAAAGGTGGGCGCATAAGTTGTTTTGTCCCTCGCAATGGCTCTCATCCGTAACTGGGTTTTCCAAATTGTAGGCGCATCATTATTTTGCATTCGTGCCAATCCTTGAAAATTCTTTGATGCGTACCCCACCATCTTGCGAGCGTAGCGCACAGTGCCCATTTCAGTGCATCGAACCGTTGTTGTTCTGGTACTTCGCTTTCAAATTTGTTCATGAATTCATCCACTGTTGTCAACCCGTCACACATAGGTAGATCCCTTGCCTCTGTTGTCATGCAGCGCAGTGATCTAACCAATGTTTATTAAGCATTGTCACTTCATGCAGCCGATTCTTCCAACGCTCTATTTCTTCGTCTGAATCCGAAGTGCAGGAGCTTTCGCACTCCCACGAAATCCCATCATCTACAGTTGGGTTTACCCAATCTTGTTCACGTGTGGTTATCTTGTAGATGCAATCGAGATCATCATCACTATCATCATCGTGCACCGGCTCAGTGTATCATGCTACTTCGGCTGGATCTAGCAGTACTACTATGCATAGTGACTTTTTCTCAAAAATCATTTTGCGCTTCTTCAGATTTATGACTCCATTCATATTGGTGGCCCAGTCTATTCCTAGTAGCGCGGGATAGGGATTTATATCATCAACAATCTCTATCAATTCAAAATCTGCCTACACGCTCACACCTTCAATATCCATTGTTACCTGTTGCAATCTTCCCATGGGCAAGAGCCTATGATGGTTCGCCATTCGCAACTAAATAGGAGACCATTGTTGCGCGGGTCTACCCATGCATTCTCATGTTTGTTTCGGCAATGCATTCGGGTCCGATCCAAGATTCAGGATTACCTGATCCATTTCATACTCACCAATTTGCACAGTCAACCTCATTTCCCTTCCTATGTGCAATGCATGCTTTCCAAGTTTCTGGACCACGCGTGGTTCTCCTGACCCCGTGCACCTAGTGATAAGTTCCTGTAGTCATTTTACTGCCCTACTGTCACGTAGAAGTTTCATGCATGTCCCTAGAAACGTAGTGAGCATTGAAGGATCCATCCCTAGTTCTAGTTGATCCTTACCATCTGAAGTGGAGGCCTTTATGAAGCTCTTCTTATCTTCCATGAATGTCTCCTTCACGCATTCTAAATTGAATTTGGGTTCCTTTGTCGGAGCCTTTCGAACCCATTCACTTTCTTCTGATTGCTTACTTTTATCATCACCAGTGGTCATACCACTCCTGAGCACCATGTTTACATTTGGGTCTTCTTCGCACGGCTCAGACCTCATCATCTGCAAATTCTGAGTTGGAGGAGGCTAGAATAACCCTTTTTCATGCAGTCTTGCTATTAATGTAGGGCAGTCTTCTACCTCATGATTAAATTGAATACAATACGAACATGATGTCCTTGTCAGGTTTGTACAATTGTGGGCATAGTGACCTGGCCCTCCGCAATTGTAACAAATTAGTTGTCAACGACCCCTTCCTAGTCACATTCCACCTCAACCTCGTCTACGCCCCTGAAATCCAGCGCGCGCCAACCCTGTATTTGGGTCTAGGGCTTATGTTTCAGTCTACACCCTATAGGAAGGAGTCTGATCCATCATTAGTTCGTAGCTTCTGCAAGTGCATTCATCATGGGCTACCGACCTGCAGAAATTACAAAATAATTGTTGGGACGTTGCGTATACTTCTGCAATAGATGACAATTATCCGTAGTGTGTTTTCCTCCTATCTAACAAATCACACACCATAGTGCAAGGCCGTATTTGGTCCTGCTTGTGCCTCAAGTCTTAGTGGCATTGGGCCTCCTCCCACCAAGTAATTTGCGAACACTAGATAGTGGTCCTTGTCATGCCCCTAGCCTTTGCATTTTATACACCATACCTCCTCACACACCTCTGGCCGAGGTGTCCTATCCTGTTTCAAACTCTACATCTCCAGACATAGATTTTGCAGTTGCACGTGGATTTGTTGGACTCCCAAACCAGGGTCTTGTATAGGGGTCTCATGCAATCTCAATTCCATCTCCAAATCTTCGGCTTAGATGGAAAGCTTTTGTTATGATAGTGTCGTCCTTAAATATGGTGTTAGTGATGCTACAAACCATGTGCAGTGTTGTCCATCCGTCAAAGTCATGTTGGCTTTGCGAATCATACTCTTCAGTCTTTCGTTCAGATCCCAGGGGGTCTCACCCAAGAGCATCGCGATCTCCTTAAACCCGATAATTGGTTGTGTCTCTGACTTTGGCCTGCTAAATTCCCTATTCAGCGTGGTCTAGATTTCTGCGATCCCTGCATTTGAATGGTCATTAGAATGCTTGATGTACCATGTTAATGTGCAATCCTGCAACGCACTTACCAGCATAGCCTTTTTGATATTGTCATCCATGACTCCTGTGCTTTGCATACCGCCCTTACCACAAACCAGAATTGGTCTGGATCTTCATTCCCTACTCCTCTGAATACCATTAGTTTGGTCACACTCGCCATACTGAACTGTGGTGGTGGCAGAGGTGGGGTGGCTGGAGATGGAGGTGAGGAGGGTGAGATGGGTGGCGGTGTAGGTGGAGGTGGTAAGCCTGGAATTCTCTGCCTTATCAAACTAACTGCACTTCTCAGAGAAACTCTCATGAGCTCTTCCTCGGTTTCTCGCGAAGGTGAAATTAAGGGACTAGTTTCTAATTATTCACTTCCTCCGCTTCTATAGATCCCTCCGCTTCTGTAGATCCTCCCACTTCGCGTAGTCCCAAACATTAATTTATTCGCATAACCCGTTTTCCACACAATAGCATCTTAATCCAAGTGTTCAAAGATTTAATATACTTACCTCACAGTCCTTTGAGGAAGCATCGTTTCGCCTCACTATAGCTGACGGATGTATCTATCGCAAACTCGATGATAAATCCTCCTATAATTTGATCAAGCCAATGGTCCACAGCTCACGCAATCTTATCTCCTGACACTTCTAGTCTACGCACTAATTCCAGAGTCCACACAATTGGTTTGTCGAGCCTACACCTTCTTTGATTGTCTTCTAGCTTCACGATCCACTCATACAGCTCAGAAGGAAAGGATGCAAAGAAAATTTTTTGGATTTCCGTATATAGGTAGCGCTCCAACCATTGTTCCTTAGATACTCACGGATTCCTGTTTTACTACATCGTGAACTCATGAATCTTCTTGTTAAACCACCCTTCAATTTCCTTCGTTGTTGGATTCCAGTGACATGACATCAGACATCCCTTATGCAGATCTCGGTCCCTGCAATAGAACCATTTGTTGGCTTATATGGGCCTGACCCAGGTTCACAGATGATTTAGCCAAATGAATCCTAGTACTACTAGCCCTTTCGGCAATAGTCCACAGAGCGCAGACTGAGGTCTCACCCGAAGTAGTATGGGAGGGTGCTAGAACCAGGTTTCCGCACCCTAGAGATGTCTGATGGTTTTCAGTGGTCCGCGGTTTGACCCTGCGCGCACATTGCTACACGTACCTATCAGTCCCTCGCAGCCTGCAATATTGCCTTCGCTCAACCCTACTCAAGGCGTGATCCATTTTATTACTCAAGTTCCTTACTATTAACTCGATATTATCCAATTACTTAACTTATCTGTATGAGCCCAATTATACTTAACAATGTTCAATATTTGTAGGTTTAACCCTGTATAGAAATTACCTGCATACGAATTCTAAAACACAGAAAATAAACAATGCGAGAGCATAACACATAAAACACATATACACATAGATTTTCCCCTAGATCCCAAAACTGGGACTACTAGCTTGATTTTTCATTATGTTCCTTTCAATGTTACAATACATATTTATACATTCCGAAGCATCCAATACCATGGACCGAAAACCATCACGTCCAAAACCATGTGCGAAAATCATGCACAAAACCGTAGGTAGGTCCCCCAACCTAACATAAGGTCCAAAACCAAAATTTTCCGCAGCGCTGCCCCAGACCCCATAGAGTGGGGTTACCTACACCCCTCAAACCCCTTGTGACTCCCCCCGCTACGCAATCGATGCAACAAAGGGGTCCCTCCGCCCCCGTCCTAACCCCCGGGTTAACTACGTGGGATAGTCATGGAAAGAATATAACACAACCCAACAATATTCATATAAGTGTGCGGATAAACGAAATAGTATAAATGCATAGAAAGTAATACAAAAGAAGATACACAGTATTTGGAATCAAAATTCTCCTTATTATTCTTCTTCTTGGGTTATAGACTCGACTCTCCCCTGCCCACTCGGTTGCAGGGGTCTGTGCACTCAGCTACGGACTCTACTAGGCCTCTGCACACTCAGTTGCAGAGCCTCTTCCTACTACTACAACCCAAGACACTTAGACTTCTTCTTTATCCTCTACTAGATCATTGAGTCCATTACATTAATCAAATCATCGATTTGTTCTCTTATAACTTAGAGTCTCGCTCTTATTTATACAATCCCATAGTCAGTGGACCATGGGCAGGTCGACATGACATTCATTACATTACAAAACTTAGGACTGACAACCCTATGACTCAATGTACATTTTGCACTCCGCGCCCATAATTCGTAGAGTCTTACAACATATTTGACCAAAACTTGGGCTTTGAGCCCCAAAACATGTTGTGAGGGGATTCCATGCCCAACAATTGCTGCAAGCCGAGATCATAGTTCCTCTAAGATACTCTGAGTGGGTAGCTAATCTGGTCCCTGTCTATAAACAAGGTGGAGAGATAAGGCTACGCGTGGACTTCTGAAATTTAAACAGGGTGTCTCTAAAGTATAACCACCCTCTACCCAAAATGGATAATATATTGCGAAAGGTAGTAAGTGTATCCAAAATTTCCATGATGGAGAGGTTCTCAAGATATAACCAAGTGGTCATCCACCCCAAAGACCAAAGAAATACTATTTTTACCACCCTGTGGGGAACCTTCATGTATGCACGTATGTCGTTCGAGTTAATAAATGCAGGGTCCACATTTCAAAGAGAAATACACATAGCTTTCGTGGGTGAGCAAGATAAACTTGTGGTAGTCCACTTAGATGACATCACAGTCCTTTCTAAGACTGATGAAGAGCATATCCTCCATTTAAAACTCACTTTCGAGAAGTGCAGAAGGTATGGCCTTTCTCTGAATCCAAAGAAATATCAGTTCCCCCTAAGTGAGGGGAAGATGCTTGGACACATATTAACGTAGGAAAGAGTAAAGATTGATCCTAAACAAGTCAAAGCCAGCAGCCTTATTCCCCTGCGCAGAAACAAGAAAGAAGTCCAAGTCTTTTTAGGGAGGATAAATTTATTAAGGTGATTCATACCCAACTATGCTGAGATAGTTAAAGGTATCACGGATATGCTAAAGAAGGAGAACAAAGTTAAGTGGAGCTCTATCCCCCGTGACTCTTTCACAAGGATCAAAGAAGCTTTGGCTGAGGCCCCAGTGGTAGTCAACCCCGATTATTCAGTTCCCTTCTACATCTTTGCTTTTGCCTCTCCACATACCATTGTTGTTTTATTGTTAAAGAAAAATAAAGAAGGTTACGAGCATCCCATTGTCGTTTTTAAGCAAGTCCTAAGGGACACTAAGTTAAAGTATGATATATTGGAGAAACAAACTTATGCACTATTCAAGTCACTAAAGTCATTCTGTATGTATGTATTACAATCCGAAATCACAACGTTTGTCCCAACTACTGCAGTCAAAGACATTCTGGTGCAGGGAGACAGTGAAGGAAAGAGGGGTAGATGGATAGCTAAAATACATAAGTACGAGCTAGAAATCAAGCCTACCAAGCTCATCAAAGGCTAGGAGTTGGCCAAGATTTTGTCTGAATCCAACTGCCAAGCTCTAGGGATAACACTGATTGCAGAGGAGGGCAGTGTTGGGTCAAGAAAAAGGTATGTTTTCTCCTTGATAATCGCTTTATTTAGCACTTATCCTCACATTATTATCTCTATTTATGAATAAAAGTAGATGAAATAATAGCTAAAGTCGAGTAAAAGTAATCAATAACAAATTAGACAAATCTAAGTAGGAAAAGCTAATTTTTACTATCTTTATATGCAGAAGTCACGAATTGAGTGATGGTTTCCCAATTAACAGAACGAAAACATCTCACAATGGAAAGAAACAGCGTTAGAGGCAAGGCAGGACAACAGAAGACTGGGCAAACCAATGGCTATTTTATGACAGAATCAGATCAAGTATAGAGAAATCCTCAAGATCCCCTGATCTTGAGGATTCGCTTTTATCTATTTATTTTCTAAATGTAATATATAAGGCCAAAAGGAAAAATTGCACAAAGTTCAGAATTACACAGTTTGTAACTATTCTTTTTGACATATAATATTGTTATTTTGAATGTTGTAACTTGGTTACTTACATTAATGAAGATAGGTTGCGTTTAATTTGTCTTTATATTCTGAGCACCTCTTAGCAGAGACTTCTGGTGACTTTGGGCCCAGTCAAGAGAAGATCTACTGCTTCACCTATGTCATTATCTTTTCTAGTTCATTCTTTATTACTTGTTAATGTTAAGTTAATATTACTTCTGATTATTGTAAGGATTGACGATTCGGTTTGTGTTGTTGTTCATTTGAGATTTATATTGATCTATGTGTTATATGCCAGTAATACTTTCGATTGAATTAGTTATGATAGTTCTAGCTTAGATCGTCGTTCCTTTCAAGTAATGATATTTCAAAGATAGAATTAATCACTTTATGCTTATACCGTCATTTTCTATTAGATAATGTTTTATATTCTTGTAACATTTGTTGTTCAATTCAGATTTTTTGTTCAATCTGGAATTGTTGTTCAATTCTGAATTGTTGCTTAATTAGGATTTGTTGTTCAATTACCATTACTGTTAATTATTAGAGTTCGCTTTCATGAGTGAGCAAGTTAGCTTCAATTTTAGTTAAAACTGCCAAGTGTAATTCTTTACAAGTTGTATTCA
This sequence comes from Pinus taeda, assembly GCA_000404065.3. Taxonomy (NCBI): domain Eukaryota; kingdom Viridiplantae; phylum Streptophyta; class Pinopsida; order Pinales; family Pinaceae; genus Pinus; species Pinus taeda. The sequence goes on from APFE030607342.1 coordinate 54,108, forward strand.
GATTTGTTTGCTTTCATGATAGGTTAAGTAGGATTGCAGAGTGCGTTATGAATTTCTTTCAGAATTGATTGGATTGAGTTTGAAGAAGATAGTCATTAGAAATTGCAAGGATTTCTACTAGTTAAACTCTAAATTCACTGCATATATAGTAATGACACTCATGAAATAGACTTGCCTCGGGTTGACAATTAATGTAGGAATTAAGATTGTTTGTAAAAAGACATCTTAATGCACCAACATTTTGGTGTCGTTTTCGGGGAGAGTTTTCCAAAATTATTTCCTTTTTTTTATCTTGTTGTAAAAGAATTGGGTTTTAAGCACGGGAGGTAAGAACCTGCGTACCTAGCAAGTAAAGTGCTTTCTTACCAGCCCATTTTTCAGTAAAAGCTTAGAGGTTAAATAGGAATTGGTTTTTATGAATGACTAAGAATAGAAAAATAGAAAAATAACCGAACCCCCCTCCAAAATCCACAAAACCCAAGAGATCAGTGAACCTTGGGAGAATAACCTTTATAAACAAAATTGTGATAAAAGCAGATTCTCAAGCATCAGTAGGATTCCGGGCTGTAACTAGAAAAAGTCTTACTATAATCCCTCAAGTAGCAGGCTCACCATCTGCAGCTCATGCTGAGATTCAAAGCCAAATTGGAGGATCTGAATAGTGTCTTCAAGCTATAGTAATCCAACATTCTGATCCTCTACAAAAGGGAAAATCCTGTAACTTAAGAGGAGAAGGAGAAACTAGTGGAACTGCTAAGGTAGGACCTCAACTGTCTGAACAAGGGTCTCCTGTCATCCCAGATCTAGGCAGTGTTGCAAAGCCATCTCATGTTGTTAATCCCCCGCTTACTTGAAAAACACCCCCTGAAATTCCTGAAGAGTATTAGCACATCTTTGACCAAATTGAAAACCAACCACATCAAGGTCAAACCTCGATATTGGAATACCCCATAATCGACCAAGTGGCGAATGCACCCATGAAGGCTATTCCTCTGCAGAGCATCCCAACTTTTCATGGGATGATCACAGAGGATCCTAACACCTTCCTATTCGAATTTGATGTCCTCTATAGAGGGTATGACTACACCACTGACCCCCAGAAGTTAAAACTATTCCCTTCTACTCTGAAAGGAGCAGCTTTAAGATGGTTCATGGGTATGGGTGGGCGTACTATTAATTCTTGGGACAATATGAAAACTTCCTTCCTCACTAGATACCACGACTTTTGCAAGACTAGGGAGCTAAAGGATGAATTATTTAAGATGACTACAAAAGATAATGAAACTCTAGAAGAGTACGTCGAACAATTTCATTATAACTTGCAAAGATCTCCACACACCACCCTACCAAAAGAAGTCCTAAGAGCTATCTTAATTAAAGGAATGAAAGAGGAATGGTTATAAACTCTAAATTTAATGGGGAAAGAGGATATTTCTCAGGAATATAATGATGAAATCATTCGCTTGTGTATCAGGTGTTCACGAGGAAGCTCACACACAGGAGCGGCAAGTCGAGATCACATAAGCAAGGGAAAAAAACCACACAGTGGAGGAGTAACACGAATGGAAATCGGTAACAAACATCCTGGGCACCCTCACAACATAGTTAGACATCCTACAGGCTAAACAAAAACAAGCTTTAGCAGAACAAAACTTGGTCGTTTTATGTCCACACTGTCAAAAGAAGCACAACCAATGGGAATTTCCACTAGACATGGTTCACACATGTGCTATCTGTACTAAGGATCACGCCACTGAACAGGGTCTATCACTCCCGAGGTTGAAAGTAGTGTTCAAGGAAGCAGAAGAAGAGACAGAGCCAATATATCTAATGAACCAATGTCGACAGTGGCAGGCCAAACCTCCAGGTATGTCACAAGATGCATCCTAGTTCTTGCCTTCTTCACAGTTTAATCATCAGCAGAACCCTAGGGCAGCATGGCAAGGCTAATCACCCTACTCGAATTGGAAACCTCAGCCATTCCCTAAGACACCATGGTCAACTTAATCCTTTCTGGGTAATGGTTGGCCAAATTCTCCTTTTACTCATATTTGGCAAGGCAATCCCTATCAATCCTAGTGGTATGCCTCCACTTCTCAAAACCCGAATTGGTCTACAAATTGGCAGCGGCCTTTGGGAATATCCAACACTCCTATGAGTACAGGTTCCCAACCTCAACCTACATTGTCAGCTCTTTATCCATTACAACAAAATCTTCGGCCTCTTATGCGCCCTTAATTACCAGCCCCACTGAATCCAAATCCCAATAACAGACCTGTCCAGCTGGTGCAAATTGTAGAAAGCTCAGACTATGAGATTGAGCAAAAAGAATGTAATGAACTTAGATTGAGGTTAGGACGTATCATCACCCCCAAGGAAAATAGGGATCATCCATCAATTAAGATTGAAACACCACTTGTACATATACTAACACCTGTGATTTATACTAAAATGAAACGAGGAGAAGAGACAGATCAGCAGAAAGGTCCAGAAGAACTCATAGTCACTTTTTCCCTGCTCCTCGAAAGGTTAACGATACCTAAGCTGATTGTGTACCCAGATTTTGATCTTGTAGGGGAACTAAAAATTATTTGTATAGAAATTCCGCTCCTCCATGCCATTCAGGACATTCCCATCTATGCTAAAACAATTAAAGAGTTATGTGTAAAGAAACCTATGAGGAAAGAAAAAACTTCACCCACCATTCATGTTGTAGGAACCTTGTTTGATTTACTCTTGGGAGAGGAAACTCCGGTAAAGCATGAAGATCCTGGAAATCCCATAGTAACAGTTCAGATAAATGGCTGCTCTTTTCCCAATACACTAGTTGATCTGGGTGAAGCCATTAATATTTTAACAACAAAAACCTATCAAGCACTTGGGATTACAACCTTGGAAACAACCACCACCTTACTAGAGCTTACTAATCGTTCGGTGGTAAGGCCAGAAGGAACTCTACAAGATATCACAGTCTCTATTGATTCATGGGAATATCCAGTAGATTTGTTGTTATAAACCCAAAGAATCGATTGGATGGGCACCCTCTGATACTAGGTCGACCTTGGCTAGCGATAGTTGATGCATATATAGGCTACCAAAGGGGCAGCATGACTATTGCAAAGGGTGCGATCGAAGGGGACATATTGTGCAACTGTGACCGTGAGGGGAAAAACGCACAGTACTAGGGTTTGTAGCAGGAATTCAATGTTGGGCACCATGGAGGGGCTTGAAGGGGGGAGTTCTACTCCCTCCTACAGTCATGTAGTCTCTAATCATTTCAAGAAGCCCATGGAAGTGGAAAGTAGGTGTACAGAAAGAGATAAACAGGAAAACAGCAGAGCACAGAAGATGGTAGAAACACAGGAGGAAGTCAGAAGAGAGAAACGTACAAAAGTAAACAGTCAGAATGCTGACCCCAGAATTCGGACAGGACCTTGTAAACCAAGGGCTTCCATCACACCTCGAGTGGTGTTAAGTGATCCAGTTCTACAAGTGCACCGGAAGCACATGGCGATCTATGTAGTGATATGAAAATTCATGGGGGTTTGCCCAACGGAGAAGGCCCTACACGCATGGATAAAGAACCATTGGAAACCTAAGGGAGATATATAACTGCACCATGGATCCAAGGGTTTCTTTACAGTTGTGTCTGCAAACATAGAGGATAAGGATAGGATGTTTGAAGGAGGTCCTTACTTATATGTGGCTGCAGGTCTCTATATGCGACCTTGGGCGATGAACTTCATCCTGGAGCGTGAAACATTTACGTCGGTGTTGGTTTGGATAAGACCTTATTCCCTACATCTAGATTACTGGAAGCCATAATCATTAAAGGTTGTAGGTAATAAACTAGGGAATTGCATAAAAATATCAGAGGCCACACTAAGTGGAAAATATACCTCATTTGCCAGAATATGCGTGGAAATGGACCTCTCTAGGGCATTGTCGGATGAAATAATTCTATAAGTTTATGATGAAGATTGGGTGCAAGCGGTGGATTACGAGCATATATCCTTCAAATGTCGCAAATTCCATGAACACAGACACCTCTTTGGAGACTGCCCTGTAAATAAAATGGACAACAGCATCAAAGCAGCCATAGGTAAAGAGACTGAAAGCTTTACTAAAGTGGGAGGCAAAGGAAAAGGGGGGAGAAAGAACCAAAAAAAAAATTATGAGGAAAAGCAACCTAGTCATAATAGGTTCAAGGTATTAGAAGAAGAAGAGGGTGTTGAAAGAGAGAAGCAAGTATTGAAGGATAATCCAGTAGTGAAAGAAAAGGATGACAGCATAGAGGATAGATCTGAAAAAAGACAACAAAGGAAAGGTCAGCCCAGCATGATGGAACTTGATAGGGACCAAGATATGACCTCAAGTGAAGTGGGAACAGAGGAGCATGAACTGCAGGACATACTGGAAAGGGAGCATCTAGATCTAGAAAATTTCCTGGAGGAAGGAACTACCAAAGGAGTGGATTCACTACCTCAAGAGGAATTTAACAGAGTACAACATCTCTTCCTCTTGAGAACTAAGGCAAAGGGTTCGGGAGTCAAAAGGAACCATGATGGTTAGGACAACGGAGGGGTCAAAACTATGGAGGCAACATAGGGACATGCTCCCAGGAACCCAGGAAGGAAAAGAGGAAGAAAAAGACAAAATGAGTTGTTGATAGAATGTGGAAAACTCATGATCAACTCAAGTAAGATGAAAGACCTATCTAGTTACTCATTTACAAATCTTTCTTAATGAAACTTACAACATGGAATATTAGGGGTCTAGGAAGTAAAAGGAAACAACAAAATCTCAGTAATAGAATGAAGGAGGAAAAAATAGATTTGGTATTTATCTAGGAAACAAAATGTTCTGTAGACCAAATAAGAGAAATACATAGCAAGTGGTTTATTAAGTATGAATATCTAGAAGTTAAAGCAGACAATGTAGCAAGAGGAATTCTTACACTGTGGAACCCTTAGAAACTTGGAATCCCAGATGCTGAAGCATCCAGGAATTACCTATCAGTGGTCATCCAACCTTTGGGAGACAAGGAAGTTTATTTTATCACAAGTGTCTATGGTCCACAAAATCTTGAGGGTAAATTTAGGATTCTAACCTCTCTAGAGGAGCTAAGAGAATTTTGAAGGACGCAGAGGAACAGAATGATTCAGAGGAATCATTAATGGATCCTTGAATCCAATTGAGGAAACAGAGGGAAGCTCTAAGGTGGAATAGCAAAGTGAGATTGCGCAGAAGAGTAAAGCTCAGAGGTAGCTGAGCAGTGGAAGAAGAAGGCAGCGTTCTGAAGAACTGCACAGAGAAGAAGAGCGATTCAGAGGACCTTAATGGATCATTAAATCCATTAGAGGGATCAAAGCCAAGCTCAGGAGGAATCACGCAGTAAAACAGCAGAAAGGCCGAAACCTTTGAAGAACAGCTGAACCACATAAGAATTGAAGACAGCGTAAAAGCTAAGTAAAATGGAGGAGTGAAGGAGTAAAGTGTCAATGCTCAACAGTCGTTGGATCTGGAAGATCAATGGTCCAAATGATGTCGCTCAGGGTTAAGCGAATATCACATCGGCAGAGTTATTATACAGTTTAAGTTCCACAAGTGAAAAACCCAAGTTACACTAAAAAACGGGCACAAAACAGAGTCGGGAATGGAATCCGAAATTGAAAATTTATAGACGGAAGTCTATACCCTTATTGGGTCCATAAGGCTTTATCGCATTGGGGAAGGCCTGGTTATCAATGAAATCGGCCATGGGTTTTGTGATGCCATGATGCGATATATCGTGAACCGTCAAATCGAGACTCAAATTAACGGTTTAGATCCGATCGCATATCACAGGTATAGTGGTCGGCGGACGGAGGCGCGACATTAGCGATGGCCAATATACGATGGAGCGATATGCCTATAGCAATGAGTCGCTGATTGGAGATCAGGGAAAGCAGAGTTCAGAGAGCGCAAAGGCAGCTTGGAGTAAGCGGACCCGACGATATTGTATATGCGGGTGCATAGAATTTGAAATCCGTTATACGTGTTCAAAGCGGGATTTCAATGTAATTCCATGTATTTACGATAGATGTTTGTCAAGCCTTTTTAAGGCTAAAACATATATTAATGATTCTGATAGTCACATATCGGAATCGGAGGGGTGATGGGGCGTGTATGTATGACCCGCTATGGGAGCGATGGCCAATTGCGATGGAGGTAGCCTCAAGACCTGTGCAGAGACCGTATATACTCGAAAAAAGGTATGTTTTGTAGTTATTTCCTTTGTAAAAGGGTTATAACAGAAAATAGTGTCGATAAAGTATTTAATGCGTGAAACCATATGTAACTAATGCATTAAAGAAGAGGAAGTTTATATATATATATATATATATATGGTTTAAGGGTTATGAAGGGTTATAATGTCCCCATAGGAAGGTTTAAGCAGGGTGGTTAAGTTCTGATATAAAGGAACGATGAATAGGGCTGTTGACACCTAATCCTTGTGATTGGGTGAATTTATGTAAATAAATAAATTAGAAATATGAACATTCATCGGGAGATGAACTGGACAGTCTCTCCCTCATGTATATAAAGAAGATCTACCTTGTGGAATAACATATGAATCAGTTTTTGCTTTGTGGAGTTACTACCTGGCCTGACATGGTATCAGAGCCAGCTCCTTTTTTTAGCTTATATGCCCTTTGTAACTCACTATTCTGCTCCTCTGCTCTCCATTAAAAAATGTTGCCTGTTCATAAATGTTGGTAGCCTGCTCCACACTGTCCCATGAACGCTACTGCCTGACACTACTTGTGCTCTCTAGCTGTCCTCACTGTCCATAAACGTTTCATAATTTTAGCGTTGTCCTTCACCACCACTCCCACCATGAACGACTGGATTCTATCCTTCGAGAAAGCAAAGACCTGGTGCCATTCAGGGTTTGATTTCTTCTCAAAGTTCTTCGTGGTACCCTTATAGTTGTCAAGGTGGACCCTTACATACAAATACTGCATCTGCTCCACAAGATCGTAGGTGCTTGTTGAGCGCTCATTCGTCATCCATCCTCCACCCCGGACACGACCGTCATCCGAATGGGGCGAGGTTTCCTTGAGACTATAGTCTGGAGGCTGCATCAGCCTCTGCATCTTGTTCTTCTAATTTTGTCTCAGATTTCTCTCTGCTGGTAATATTTCCAGTTTTGCTCCTCCCCGTCCTCTCAGCTTTCCACTGTTCTACTTTTAACCAGCGCTTCCGCCTACCCTCTTCACATATATGCATGTGCCCACATGGTATTTTATATTTTATTTCACAAGCTTTTGGCTGCGCGTCAAGAGGGGTCTAGTGTGGAATCTGAGTGCCAGTAAAAAGTGAGTTCGAGTGTGTATTGTCGCGACGCTATGTGTCAGGCTTCGAGATTCATTCATGTCATTTCGAGCTACAGTTGCTGATGGTTATTGTTTGGCTGCGATATTCTTTTTTCTGTGGATAAACCCCATATTAAATAATATTTTCTAAATTGTAATCCCTTTTATGAAGACCGAATGCCATTTTTTAAATGGTGAAAAAATTATATATACAAAGGGACGTATGGTAATTGAGTTTTTTATATAAAGGGGATGTATGGCATATACATTTATATGGTGGATTTATATGGGATTTATATGAGATTTATATGGTGGATTTATATGAGATTTATATGAAGTGGATTTATATAATGATGGATTTATATGGGTCACATGGTGGATTTGAAATCTTTTGAGAATGCCCTTTTGAGTACAATTTTACTATATATTGGCAGAAGTATATTTTTTCATTAACAGTAAAAGTTTTGCAGCAGAAGTTTTTTTTTTTACAGTATGCATTCAATCATATCCATGGTGGCAATAGTTCTCACTGGCAAGGAGAACTATCCTAAATGGTCCCAGATGATAAAACACACCCTCATTTCAATGAGTTGTGGAAAAAAGTGTGTGTCGGAGACGGAGACAATGAACCTGTACAGCCTACCTCAGACAAAGAGCTCGTCATTTGGGAAAACAAGAACATCAAAGCTTATGCATTAATCGCAACATCTGTATGAAGAGGTGAGTCACCATATTTCGTCATATTTAACTGCCTTTGAAGCCATACAAAAGCTGAAAGAACTCTATGACTCACATTTTGCACTTGAAGTTGTTCAACTCATGATTAAACTCTTCACTCTTGAACTGCAAAATAATGATCCTCTTGCTCTTGCATCTGAAGTAAAGTCTATAATGAATGATATCAAATCCACTAAGGTTGAATTAGATATTCCTCTTATTGTTTTTCTCAAGGCACTTTATCTTACTTACTCCAATTATCTTGAGTCATTGCAAGCAAATGGAAATCTCAAAGATATAACCTTTGACTCTCTTGTGACAAAGTTTGCTGAAAGAGAGAAAGATTTTGGAAAGAAGACAGCCCTTGAATCTTCTGAAGAGACTGTGTGCCTTGCTCATAAAGAAAAGCATCATGCTCAAGATTCTACAAGAGGAAGAGGTGGACGAAGAGGAAGAGGAAGATATTTCAGAGGCAGGGGGGCAAACATTCTCAAGGAGAAAAGGAAGATTTGCACTGCATTTACTGCAAAAGAAATGGATCACATGATGCCTCTACATGCAAGCTACCATGGGAAAAAATTGAGCAGAAAAGAAACCAACAAAAAGGTAAAACTGATGATACAGACAAAGGTAAAGCACCTGAATCCGCTCACTATGTTGAGGCACAATGTAATATTGGAGTAAATGAAGATTTGTTTAATGCATCACCTACTTCCTGGAAAAATGATTGGTTGCTTGATTCAGGAGCAACCTGTCACATGACTCATAGAAAAGATTTTTTTGAAGATTTCACTGAAAATGTTGATGGAGCAGTATACTTTGTAGATCAGTCAAAAATCAAGCCATCAGGGCTTGGCACAATCAGGCTTAAACTACCTAGTCTTCCAAACTTTCTTCTGGGTCATGTTCTATATCTCCCACAGCTCAAGAGAAACTTGCTGTCCTTGGCCCACATCTGCCAGCAAGGTAACTCCATTCATATGTTTGATAGCAAGCTCGAGGTAAGAAAAGCATCTGTTCACTCACTTGTCATGAGGGGAATAGAAGAAGAAAGGCTTCTCAAACTGCAAGGAACATCTGCTCATGCACAACATTTCTCATACAATTCTCATCATGAAGAAGGTACACTTCCATCAAGTTTATTATGGCATGCTAGATTTGGACATTTGAACTATCACAGCCTCCGCTTATTGAAGAAAAATGGTGTTGCTAGTTTGCCTACAATTCCTAGAAAACTTAAGCAATGTGATGCTTGCATTCTAGGAAAGCATAGCAAACAGTCTTTTCATGATTCACATTCAAGAGCACATAGGAAACCTGAACTCATTCATTCAGATTTATGTGGTCCAATGCCTGTTTCTTCTGCAAATGGAAATAAATATATCATGACATTTATTGATGACTACACTAGAATGTGTTGGGTTTATTTATGAAGAACAAATATGATGCTTTTCAAACATTCAAGAAATTTCATACATGGATTGAAAATGATGCACAATCTCATATTGGCTCTATTCGCACTGATAATGGAAAAGAATACACTTCAAGTGAATTTGAAAACTATCTTCGCCAATATGGGATCAAACATCAGACAATTGTGCTTTATAAAATCCCCAACAGAATGGAGTAGCTCAAAGAATGCATAGTACAATCTTAAATATGTTGTGCTCCATGATGTTTTTCAAAAATGTAAAAATGATGTTTTGGGCTAATGTAGTTCTATGTGTTGTATATATAAAGAATAGATGTCCATATATTGCTATTAGAAACAAGACTCCTTATGAAATGTGGTATGGGCACATTCCTTCGGTAAGGCATCTCAGGGTCTTTGGTTCCACATGTTATGTCTTGATACCAAAGGTACATAGAAACAAACTTGGTGCAAGAAGTCGTAAGTGTAACTTCCTGGGGTATTCAAACACCTCCAAAGCATATTGTCTCTATGATGAAGTCAATAAAAAGTTTGTTGTATCTAGAGATGTAATATTTCTTAAATCATCCAAAACTGACAATGTTGTTGAGCGGCAACTTGATCACTTGGATAGATTCACAAATGCAAAATAATTTCAAGAATTTGATAATCAGATTCCACATCTTTAAGGGGGGATTCCTATACTAGATCAACCTGTGGAATCTTCTTCTGAAGAACTCTCTCCCCCGCATGAAACTCCAACAACGGATGATACTTTGAGTGATTTGACTGACAAAATTGGGAGACTCAATCTTGATTCAGTCCCAACTCAATCAATGGAGCAGCCTGGACCATCTCAGAAAGGTCCCCCAAAGTGGTTGACAAAGACACTTGAAAGTGTTCATCCTGATGAGATTGGAAAGATGGGAATTAGAAATTAAACCCAACAAAATGGAGGTGATGTAGATGACTCTGATTCACCTGTTGATATGGATGTTTCTTATGATTGTGAATTGAATTTGTCTATAGATTTTGAACCAACTTCCTTCAAAGAAGTTGCCTCTCATGATGAATGGAAAGAATCCATGCAAAAGGAGTACGATGCCTTGATAAAGAATGGAACTTAGAAGCTGGCTGATCCTCCATTGGGAGCCAAACCAATTGGCTGCAAGTGGGTCTACAAGAACAAGTATAAAGTTGATGGCTCACTTGACAAGCACAAATCCAGGCTTGTGGCAAAAATTTTTGCACAGAAGGAAGGGCTCGATTATGAGGAGACCTTTTCCCCCACAACAAAATGGGCTACCATCCGGACACTCTTTACCCTAGCAGCTCAGAACGGTTGGAAAGTCCATCAAATGGATGTGAAAACGGCTTTCTTGAATGGAGATCTAAAAGATAATGTTTTTGTGTCCTAGCATGAAGGATTTTTTGTAAAAGGACATGAACAAAAGTATGCAAACTTTTGAAATCCTTGTATGGCCTCAAATAAGCACCATGAGCCTGGTATGAAAAACTAACTAAGCATCTTCTGAAACTCAGTTTCAAACATTATGATCTTGATTATGCAACTTTGTTTGTCAAGAAGGTTGAAAATTAGTTGTATATCTTGTTATATGTAGATGATATTTTGATGACAGGGAACAATGAGAGCTACATTGCATCCATAAAGAAATAATTGAGGAAAGGTTTTGAAATGACTGATTTGGGCTATGTTCATTACTATCTTGGTATTGAAGTAACTCAACATGCGAAGTTCATATTCCTTTCCCAAAAGAAGTACATTGGAGATCTATTGAACAGGTTTGGCATGACTAAATGCAATCCTTTGACTACTCCAATGGAATAAAACTTAAAGCTCTCATCCATTGAAGGAAAAGAATTTGAGGATGCAACAAAGTATAGACAGCTTGTAGGAAGTCTCAACTACCCAACTACTACCAGACCAGACATTCCTTTTGCTATTAGAATCCTCTCCAGGTTTATGCAAAAGCCTTGTGAGGGACATTGGTCTGTTGCAAAAAGAGTTCTAAAGTACTTGAAGGGAACTCAAGACTTTGGAATCAAGTATACACAGGTGGGCAACTTCAGCTTGATTGGATACTCTGATTCAGACTTCGATGGAGACAAAGAAATTGAGGTATCTACTTCAGGTTATGCTATGAGTCTTGGATCAGGAGTTGTCTCTTGGTGATCACACAAACAATCAGTTCCAGTAGATTCCACAACAAAGGAAGAATATGTGGCAGTAGCTGAGCCAACAAAAGAAATTGTGTGGCACAGAAAAATTCTAGAATATTTGTAAGTAAAACAAGTACACTCGACTCCACTCGTGATTGACAATACCTCAGCAATAAAGTTGGCCAAGAGCCCAAAGTCCCATGATCGAACTAAGCACATCAATACAAAATATTATCTCATTCAACATCACGTTGAGGCCAAAACAATCCATATTCACCATTGTTCCACTAATGAGCAGACTGTAGACATCTTCACCAAAGCGCTTGGAAGAGAAAAACTTGAAAGATTCAAAGCAATTCTTGGACTCACCAACATCCCTTCAGATTAAGGTGGGGATGTTGACACCTAATCATAGGGATTGGGTGAACAACTGTAATTAGTGTAAATAAATAATAGAGAAAATGAAGAGTCATCGGGAGATGAACTTAATAGTCACTCGCTTTTGTATATAATAATGAATAACCTGAATGAATAATACGATTACATTTGAGGAGTTACCTCCTGGTCTGACATATTATTTCTTTCAGGATCAAAATCTTCATCATCGTCAGAGGAAATATTTCTCACCTCATTTCCATTGGCTGCCAAATCTTCCATTGATATTTTCTCGATCATCTTGTTCATCCAAATCCTCATCTGGTAATGAGAGATGATTTTATTTGGTCTCGTGATACAAATAATTTAATGCACAAGTATAATAGGAAATCTTAGACTAGCGGTATTATGTGGGGTTTTCTTCATATTCCTACCTTATGTTTTGGAGGTATGGCCTCCTCTTGTTATAGAAATTAAGTATGAAGTATTCATTCTCATGCTCTATTTAATTATCATAAATCTTAGCCCACAAATCTAATCTTTCCCATAGTGCTTGGACTTCTTCGAGTATAATGTCATGAATTCTTTCTTCGGCCATTTTTCATTATGCATATAATGCCCAAATTGAGTCAATAGAGTGAATCAAAATGCCTTGATATATGTTTGCTTCACCCTACAAGCATTAACTTTGAGTTCAATGAAGAACTAGGGCTTCGTTCTTCCAATGGAGTCACCAATAATGATATTTCAATATGTTGTATGGGGAAAAAACACACATCTCGTTTCCCCAGCAACAGTGCCAAAGTGTTACCGCTCAAACTAGCAAGGGTCCTAGGAGGGGATCCTATAGAGCAACTACCAGGTCAAGGGGAAACAATGGAGCAATAGTCCATTTTCACCTCAGTTAAGGCTCCCCACTCTTTACGAAATTTCATCGATGGGAGGAGTCCCAATATGCAAGGAACCACAAGAAACGATGGATCAATTATAAGATATGGGTGATTCCTAAATCCTATTCACAAGAGAGGCTAAAATAATTGGCTTGCTTGTTTTAGAAGTAAGGTGAGGGGCTCTCTAGGAAGGGATAAGAGTATGCTTCAGCCTACAATTGGAGGATATTCCTTAACAAATGGCTTCCTAGACCTAAGGATCCTTATGGATAAGGAGATTTTATGTAATCATTGTGGAAATGGGGTTTCGAAGTTTCGGGACCACACAGAGCCAAGTGACCCAAAACTAGGTCAAGGGTATGGATTTAATCAACCAAAGAGTAATTTGACCCAATTAGAGAGAAGAATAGGATCAAAGAAAAAGTTTTATTTTTAGGATTTAATGCAATGATACAAGTGAGGACACTAACCCACATCAACCTTGGGAAAAAATTGGTCTTATGACCAGGGCTTGCTATATCTCAGGATTCCCCCGTCGGATTTGCTTGAAACTTGGAGGACCATAGAGAAAGTATAGTGAATTAGTGGACAAAAAATCAAGGAGTTTGAATGGCTAAATTAAAATTAGTTGGATGCCTTTTGTGACCCTCTAGGGTTAGGCCTAGGATTTGGAAAAGAGAAAAAAAGAGAAATAAATTTGACCACCAAGAGGATGTGAGGACTAGTTCCTTGCTTATAGGGCTTAATGGATTCAAGGTACACCTAGATTGAGAAATTTAGTGAGCTAATGAGTCGTAATTTACCTTTGCTAGCCTACTCAAGGGTAGAAACTAGGTTATTAGATATTTATACTTCAAATTTGCAGAAAAGATGAAGTTTTGAGGTCTTCTAACCTAAGATGTGCCTTTAGGAACATTCACCCAATCCCTCAAGAGAAACCCATTCATTAAATTATTTATTCAAAGGTCCCAGAATAATTTTGCATTACAGCAACCCATACAAGAATAATGATAACAATATACGTGCATTTTACATGTAAGATAACAAGAACAGCATTAAAATTTCACTTACATGAGAGAGAGAGAATATATCCATTCATCAACTTTGCATTAGAAAGAAGCTCCAAAGATAATATAAAAATTCCAAACATCATAGTGCATCAAGAAACTTCAAAAAGTTCACTCCAACAAAAAGTGTGAGAATCTCTCAAGAGATACTAATCCAATCCAAGTGATGATGAGAGAAATGAATCACCTCTCATCACTTTATACCATCTCTAATGAGTTCAATTTTCCTAATTATCCTAATTAAGCTCCAAATAATAAAATATTGTGCAATAATAACATCCCTTGGTGACAAGCCCACTAAGATAGCTCAATAACATAAAAATAAGCATCTCAAGAGGGTAGAATGATCAATTTAATGAGTCGTTGGTCCATTGAGAGGGCCTAAAGAAGTCCAAAGTGTGTCATTATGAGAGAATGGAATCCAAACACAGTGGAAAAGGGGTTGGCCCCTTGTTTTCCAAGTCACATGTGGTACCCCCAAGTGGGTGTGGGGGTGAAACGACATTGTCATGGTCTCCAAGTGGATCAATAATTCTTGTAAACCATCTGTAAGATCTAGGATGATGAAATAAGCCCTTCATTTATCTTTTGTAGTGAAACACATCCTCATTTGGACCCTGGAACATCTACCAAGTGTATGGTGCAAGTGTGGAGTCAGCTAGGCAGGGTGGACCAGGTGCATCATCCTCATCCAAAAGGTGGAACATGAGAAATCACTGAGTGGTGTTGGGGATCCATGAAGTACTAACTGCTATGGTGGAGGCCCATGGCTCTCAATGCTCACCCTACAATTGCAAATGTAGCCCTCTAGAGGGCTTGTAACCCGTATAGGGAAACCAAACCTCGAATGGACATCCACTTGCAATCCTACATAATATCCAATGCATCCCTTTGCCCTCCAATACAACCAATCCTTAGAATAATCAAGTAAAAGAGCTTACAAATCATGGAATCAATGGGGCACTTCATGGTGGCATGCCCTTCTGTCATGCGTTTTGGCAAGTACAAGTGTCTCCAAGCTCAATAAGGGGGTTAACCAAGGACATTATTAGGTGATTTCAACATTTAAAGGGGGTGACATGTCCATGGTACATCCATCAGGTGATGGGTGGCATGTGATGAAGTGATCAAATGGAGTGGGGATCAGGGGAATGCCCCAAGCCACATATCATGGTACAAGGGTAGCTATGATGAGGGAAGCCCACACTTTGGTATATGATTGTAGGAGGGAGAAAATCGTGGTACATGAGTTACCCCAACCTTTTTGTTTCCACCCATCTTCATATGCCTTTTGCCTTTGATTGACTTTTCTTCATAACTGCTCAGGGCTCTAAGATTGAGGGCATGATGTATAGGATATAGTTGTAGATACCCCCTTTAAGGTAGGGCATTTAACTGCCCACCATGGGTTGGAAAAATCATGGGTTCCTTAATGTGGAGGGGGCTCATCTAGGGCCCATAGGAACTAGGGTGATGACCATAGCTAATGGGTAGAGCTCATGTTTGGTTTTTGCCCATTTGCTAAATTTGTATGTCCCGACCATATTTTTAATTTTGTTGTATATTTCCAGTTGACAGTGGCCAAATTATGCTTTTCCTCTTCTTAGTTGCATCAACCTCTATGGCATTGTTCCATGCCTGACCCAAGATGTGGACAAGGGGAGAGGGATACTAACCCTATGTGGACCCAGTGAACACATGTGACTCAGATGGGAAAAGTGATGTATGGAGCTAAAATGAGCAGAGGGGAGTGATGTATATGATGTTGGGAAGAGGGATCATGCAACCAAAATTGGTATTTCCCATGTAGTGCTAACCCTAAAGCTAGTGGCCAGTAAATGAATTCCTATGGGACTAGGATACAAGGTTAACCACCAAATCAGGTAGAGGATACAAGAGTACATACCTAGCCTACTCTTTCCACTAAATTCCCCCACCAATACATGCCCAAAGGTGTCCATGATAAGTAAGAAAAATCACTCAAGTACTCCAATTAAAATTCATGACTTCGAGGTCAGGAGGCCTACCTTCAAACATACAATCAAAATAGATGGGCGATGGACCACATTGTTGGCTTGGGTGGCAGAGAAAATGGAACATGGATCTATCTGGTAACTGCAAGGGGCTTCTAGTTTCCAGCTAAGGACCATCTAGGAGAAAAATAAATCTCCTATGCATACTACCCACATGTAGTGGGTAATAGGTATGTTTTCCAAGAACACACATTCATCAAAGTTTATGAATTATAAGACAAACCTTACCAATTACTAGCATTCCTAACTCCCTGCATCTTTTCACTGGAGTACATTAGGCAAAGGTTCAAAATTGATAACGTATAATTCACTTCCAAGAAGGCAGCTATAGCTTTCCACCTCCCTCATGAGGTAGTCTCATTTGTGGCCAATGCAAGGAGACCCTTAGATCTTATGGAGAATATCTTGTAAAGTTCTGATTTCCCACAAGTAGAAGCATGGAAATATGACCCTCATAACATAATTTATGATAGGATAAAAGATAATGATAGAGAACATCATAAGAATGACTCAAATCCCATAATAAAGGATTGTGCCAATAAAATATACTTAGGAGGAAGTTAATTAATCTCACATATAGTTGATTCAAGTATTTCCCACCTCTCAGGGAAGAAAAGGGCTACTTTAGAACCCATGGACATTGATCAAGGGGAGGGCCCTAGCTCTAAGAAGGCCAAGGGAGAAGAAGTAGAAGGTGATGAGGAGGAGGAGGAGGATGAAGAGATAAAGTCGCAAGCATTAGTTTTATATAATAGCCAGCTGGAAACCAAGTCAAAGCAAGATTTTACTATTGAACATATGCCTTTTTCTATGTAAGCATCTGAGGCTATAGAGTTAGGTGAGGTTTCCCAACCTGGACAATACCAATTTACCAAACTCAAGAGTATGGTCAACAAATTGAAAGTTTCGAGGAGGAAACAACGAAGAAAATATTCTTTTAAGGCTACAAGAGGAATTATATGGGACATAATAATGAAGGAAATGGATAAGCAATATGGCCATCTGCAGTTGATCCAAGAAAGATAGACATTATCAAAAGGACTAATAGGGAGATGAGAACCATAAATAATTCCATTGGTGATTCCCCTACCAAGGAAAAGGTGATAATAAATTTCTTGAATCACATGTCCAAGGAAGATGTTACCAACACGAATATTGAGAGATCCAGATTGGTAGCAAGGTCCAATCAAATGAAAAGAAGGAAAAAAAGGCAACATTGGTAGAAAAAAAAGGCAGGGGCAATGGCAAAGGAAGTATTTAATGGCAATGGAGAATTACATGCTAGGGAGTCTCTCATGAAAATCCTAATTGAAATCATAAATTATTAGAAAGGCTTTGGGGAAGAGGACCTGTTGAAGCCTCAAAAATCAATGCCTCAACATGGGAGAAAACCACCCGATCCAGACCTTGGTTGGCAGCTGCTTTTCTGTTTGGAGTAGTGGCTCTAATTGGGGATAATGGGACCAGTTTCTCAATCTGTTTAATGCTTGTGCTAAATGGGGTGATGTGTGATGTTTTAGAGTAATGTTTAAGCTAACGATAATCTAGTCTAAACTAATCAATCACAAATGCAGTTAACTTCTAATTTTTAAAAAACTATCTAATCATAATATACCCGAGAGTAAACTTGATATATGTGATCTACAATAATTTCTAAAATCAATTGATAATAAAGATCATTCAATTACGATTAGAAGTGAATCTGTTTTAACAGTAATCGTTTCATATAAAAAGTTAGCCGAAACGATTGTGAGAAATATATTGCATAAAGAGTTATTCATATATTCAGCATAAAATAAAGATCATCATCATACAAAAGTGCAATAACGATAATCAAAATGTAGACTTTCATACATAAATAATTCTAAAAAGAAATGATTGCTTAATACATAAGTAAAAAGGATTAAGAGATAAAAGTACCATTTATAATATGTCCTACTCATGTGTTTTAGTAATATTGATCTATATTCAATCCATTCAACATCATCTAAGAGAACATAAGTGCAATTTCAGTAGAAGATGCCAAATCAGATAAAAATAGATCATGTTCCATATATTTCACCAGAACTTCCTCAAAGGGACAGAAGTGCATGTTTTGAAGAGAGTTTCTGATAAAATTCTGGACCTCTCTCTAAATGCTTGAGATGGGTTTAAATACTAAAACTATAAAACTAAAAATAGATTATTACAAAAATAGTTGAGTTGGTTTAAATGACCTTCCTCAATTTATGAAAAAATAAAATCAAAATTAAAGTAAACAAGGTGACTAACTATGTTGCATTTGATCCTTCAGATCGCAAATATCCACCATAGGCTTTGGCTGTGTAGGATGGCCGACTTCAGCTTTCAACTTTCCATCAAATATGGCATCAGTCAGTGCTAGCACCATTTTTTCAACAGAAGTGGTTAGGCATCGCAGGGTCATCCATTGGCTATGAGGCTTGACTAAATGTTGCCAATACAGCTCCCAGTCTAGCCTAGTTATTTGCCTTATCACTTTCGCTTTTTCTTTCGCTGCCTGTTTCCATTGTTGTTCGAGTTGTTTTGCATCTGGAAGGAACCCTGGAATGGACTCTGCCACTAGATTGGCACCATGCAAATTCTCATTGATATTTTCTATGATAATGTTTGTTGTTGCCACCGCATCTGCTATTGCCTTCTCTGCTTCTTTAAGCCGAGAATCCCAGCTTGCAAACAGAATTTCCTTATGTGATTCTTCTAGCTTGGGCAGGTCAGCTTTTCTCCCCTCCTCTATATTTTCCCAGGCGATGAAATCAAAGACCTTTTTAAAGATTTCATCATATCCAAGTCACATTTCTACGACTTGACTTATTATTTTATCACTTGTTTCGCAATAAGATTTCCAGTGTGAAATCTTCTGGCATAGTAATTCTTTTTGATGTGTCAACTGGGAATTAAGTTCAAGTGCTTCATTAATAAACTGATCAATTTTTGGATTGTCTTTATGTAGATCAATTATTGCCTGCACTTGTGCTTCATTCTCAGCTAAGCTATTTTGATGTTCTATTTGCATCTGTTCAAATACCTGTTGAAGCTTGGCCAACTGTATCTCTACCTACTAGTCGGATTTGACTTATTGTAATTGTTGCTCAAGCGACGTTATTTTATTTTCCTTTTCTCTAAGCAACATTTGGACTTATGTTGCTTTGTCTATGGTTGTTGTAGCATAAGCACCTGCAAACTGCAAGAGTCTAGTTAGGTTGGCGAATGGATCGATGGGAGAGTCTTTCCATAGAACCTCCATTAGTTCATTTTCAAGGGTAGTAACAGCTATAGAGTCCAATTTTCTTTTCTTTCTTTGGCTTTTCACCATGGCCTTATGTTGCGGGCTATAGAATACATCCACAGGGGGTATTTCTTCAATTCTAAAAATTATTTCGAAGGTGGGGGTAACAAGGATATGTTCTACTTCTTGTTCATTTGCAGTTTCTTCCAATGTAATTCTAGAGCTATTTTCTAGTGTGGAGTTTGCAACTCTGGCACCTGTTCCTCTATATTGAGACTTTTATTAAAATCATCCCACTCTTCCTCTAAGTCAATTACCATGGGTTTTATTAGTTGTGCAGAGGTAGTAGGGATTTCAACCTGCTTGCTAGCTAAATCTTCTTCAGCTATCTTCTATGTAGAATGGGTTGTATCCTTTATTGACTCGATGCTTCTGCTTTTGCCATTTTGTGATGTCTATCGTGATTCCCCGATAGATTTTTCTTGAGACTCTGCCTCAAAATCAGATTTAGAATTTTCTTTGGAGTCACCTTCTATAATCACAGTGGGAGTAGGCTCCCTTATTGGTCCAATTAATAATTGGTCTAATGGGACCATTTCCAACATTTTTTCTCTGTAACTGTAAAACTTTTCCATATTTTCATGGTCAAAAAGTAGTTATTCCATATGCTTCACCTCTGTAAAGATGTATTTTTGCAAAAAGATATCATCAAAAACATCCTCCTCATTAGTGAATACTTTTATTTTCACCAAAATGGTGAAATTCTTGACAATGCCAAACGAGTTATACTGTCGTCCAAGGAATTTGGGTAATTGTAGAGATAGCATGTTCTCTACTTCTTTGAACGCGTGTCCCAGGTTGTGTGGTGCAAATGCTCCACAATGTACAGGGAATGCAAGCCAATAGGCCTTTTTTTACTCTTTCATTGTATGGATTATTCCTCCCTCACTAGCTGTCTGATAGGCTATCTCCCTAGCCATCAATTTATCTGGAACATAGTATTGGAGGATGTGTGGGGAGGTGATGCTACCAAAAACTCTGATATATGTAAATGTTTCCTCCCCGAACCATCTTCCCACTAGGAGGATGTCAACTCCAGCTTCTTGGGAAAACCTGGGGGCATCTCGATTATAAAGCCGCTTGTGAATAGGGAGCATAACTCCATGGAAAATCTTGAAAAAATGTGGTTGAAAATTGGATTCCCACATGACCTTGTGGTACATGTGAATGGGAAGGGGATTTCGAATAGTCCATTTCCATCCCATGATGGGAACTTTGAACTAAAACAAATAGCATCCATAACATAGATGCTCATAAAAAATGGAGGGTAAACTCTCGAAGCAATACTTCTTCTCCTTCTATACTCGATAATTGTTTTTGCTAAATTGTCTGACAATATTTGGGCCCAATTCATTATAGTTTTGTTAACGACTGTGTTTATTAACAAAAACCACTCTCGGGAGAACTTAGTAAGTCTATCTGGTCTGCCAAATAGTCTACATAACATAGCCACTGTAAAACTATAAGGGGGACAAATAGACATAGTAGTATACATACCATTTTTGTCTTTCTTGATTTTCTATTCATTATTCGACTAGGTGCGGTTGCAATCCGTTGGGTCGTTGTTCTATTTAGCAAACTTCTCTACGAATTTCCTATTATAGATAACCTATGGCTCTAATAGGTGGTACATAAGCCATAGGTCGTCCGAGGTAAAAGATCTTATGACCCCTTGGCTTCTCGTCCTGAATTCTCTGTCTGAGATGTCGGCCTCATCGATAACCCATTTTACCATGTCGGTATAAGGGATTATCTTCGGTCGAGCGGCTATGTGGTGCAAAAACGAGTAAGTTGTCTCTGGCATGGAAGTGTTTGAGGAATCTCTTCTGTCAATTGTAGCATTTGTTTCCATCATCCTCTATTGTTCCTCCTCCAATATGTTGTACATAGCTTCCCATGTAGAGGTTCCTCTCTCTCTGTTGCATGTGGCCTCTATGAATAGGAGAGTCATCTATGTCTTCTGAGAGGCTACAACCTTGCCTTTCTTCCCCATTGTTCTCAACGCTTTGCTCTATGGGTTTTTCCTGAAATGAAGAACAACAGCTATTGGACACTCAAAGATGAACGTAAAAATGAAAAAATGTAGATAGCTTGTAAAGGTGGTAAAAGAAGCATTTTTTGAACACACGTAAAAAATTTCTTATCAAGATGAATGGATTTTCACACATAAATGGAGTTATTTCCCACTAATTCCCACTAATGATTCATTATCCCTTAGCTTTATTGCTCATAAATGTTTGCGTCATAAAACGAGATGAAAGCTTCTAGGTGGCGAGCCATTGTACTGCGATGATAGCGATTATGTGAATTGCATATCACAATATCGCAAGATGTCCCTTTAAGCATTCTTACCTCCTATTGTGTGCCTGCGAGATGTGAGATGCGAGCTGTCCATTAGCTGTTTCACGTATAGTTAACCACTAGGTTTATCTTATGCAATAGACTTGACAGACTCGAAATATTTACTTTTAATATTCTAAGATGTGGGTCTGGGCGCCAGTCGCATTTCGCAATATCGGATGATGGTAAGTGCAAAGCGTTTTCTTCAATGCCCGAAGTGCGATGTGATAAAAGTTAAAGCGCCATCGCAGTTTCGCAACTCGCAAATCTCGCTATATCATTTTTGAGATAGAGTTATTTATAAGTTGTGATATGTGATGCGAGACTTAAGCCTAAAAAAGCTTAAGGACTTCTGTTTTCATCGAATTTTACGATAATTTAGACCATGGAGCCCTTATTTGATCATTTTGCTTGATTTTGGAGGTTTTTTAGAGAGGTCCTTTGGTGGGTTTTAGACATGCTATATATGAAAAGGTAAGTCTTTAGTAGTTCCCAAAAAGGTTTTGATTGTTATCTTTGATTTATTCAAAAAATAAAAGAAATGAACAAATGCTAAGTTTTGTTTTTTGGATGAAACTTTTTAAAGGGTCCCCATTTAGTTTATGTAACATTAACTACTATCATTAACAAATGGGGGGTTGTTGAATACCACAAAAATTGGCGATTCACTTGGAGGAACCAGTTATATCTGAGAGTTTTTTGAAATTTCTAAAACTTCCAAAATAAAGATAGTTTTGAAAATAAAACAAATTATATGGAATATAATGTAAGAAATACTTCTTTTGTAATAAAATAATCATCTGCCTAACTACCATTCTTTTGACTATTCATTTCTTATAAAAAGTAACTTTGTCTACATCAGTCTTTACTTGGTTTTTTAAAGATAAAAGCCATAAGTCTCTCCCTAGATTGGTTTTTCGTTTACTCCGTTGTTGTAGGTAGAGGATCTGCTACCAGTAGATGTTCATAGCCTCGACAAGGTTACTTTTTAACCAGCAATGACCCAATATTCCACATAAATCAGAATGTAATTTTAAAGATAAGCTCGTAAGTATACTTATTGCTTTCTTTGTTTTTTGAAGTAATTCATTTTTTGCTTCAGCTTTTCATCTCTATTTCCTAAAGGATAATTTCTTGGTTTGGTGACCAACATTGACAATGCCATTCACTTGATTCGTAGCTTAATTGAACAAGTTGGCTCATGATGATACCCCTTGTCTTTTGATTATTATAATCATAAGCCATTACCCTGTTTTGATATGTAGCTTTGGTATTGTCAATTTAGTTATAATCTTATGATCATGGTAAGTTGGCTCTTGATGAGACATATTATCCTTTAAGTTTAGGTATATTTTATAATTACACTCTAAAAATGAAAACTGACTAAGTAGGGAGGATCATTGGCCCCCTAAGAGCTTCTAGACGATAGTTGTAGAGTTTTTAGAGATGCCTTTCTGGAGAGAGACTTTGCTTTGTATGGGTTCTTTTCTCGACTGATATAAAGGAGTAGTTTCTCTTTTAAAGTTAAGCTTCATCGAAATCATATAATTAAGGAGGAAGACAGTCAATTTAAGAGCAATCAAACTTAACTATACATTTCATATGTGAATATTAATTTCATAAAAATATTTACTTAGACAAGTGAAAGGTCAAAATTGAAAAGAGATTATCCTTTGTAAAACCAAAAGTGAATGCTTTTGAATTTGTATTATTATTTCTAAAGGAAATTTTTAACTATGAGCAATAATATACAGTGAACATAAGAGATCATGTTCTATGGAAAGTATTTCTTTAGGACATATCCATTAACAGGTAGAGATTCTCTCCTACCTGATAAATCCTATAGTAGAAAAGTTGATGGGCCTAACTGTTCCACAATCTGAAATGGGCCCAACCACATTTGTTGGAACTTGGTATGCTTACCTTTATCTTCATGGGCTTTATCCCATTTTAATACTAGGTCTTTGAGTTGGAAAGATTTTGAAGCTACAAAATTTGAATCAAAAGAGGCTTTGACTAACTACTGATGATGTGCATGTGTGGTCCTAGCTTTTTCCCTTTCCTCTTCAAGCTTAAGAATTTGTAATTGTCTAACCTGCATAGATGAGGAAGGGGTTTCTCCAATGAATTGGACTAAGGCTAAGGAGGTAATGGCTACGCTTTTTGGTAATATTGCTTCTTTCCCATAGACCATATTAAAAGGAGAAGTGTCGATGGAGGCTTTCTGAGTTATTCGATCTACCCATAGAGCAAATGCTAAAGACTTATGCCAGTTCTTTTTGGCCTTGCTTAACAATACATTAAATAATCCAGATGAGATTTTTATTTGTGGATTTGGCTAGTCCATTTCCTTGCGGATAATGATTTGTCATTTACTTAAGCTTAAAACCTCTTTTAAGAGCAAATTCTGTCATAGCATTGCCTGAAAAATAAGATGCATTATCAAACATTAAAGCAGATGGTAAGAAAAAACTAGTGATGATAAATTGATCTATAAATTCAATAATATTTTCTGATTTGGCTGCCTTCAGTGGGATTTCCTCTACCCATTTGGTGAAATAATCAATTGCTGTAAGAATGTATCTATGCTTCTAAGAAGAATGAGGAGCGATCTCACCTATTATGTCTAATCCCCATTTTTCAAATGGTAGGTCAATGTTGACGGGTTGTAATGGTAGTGCGGGTTTTCTCTGTCTTCCAGTAGCTGTTTAACAAACCTTACATCTTCTTACATAACTATGTGCATCTTTGAACAGATTTGGCCAGTAATAGCAAGCATGCAAGATTTTATGTGTTGTAGTGTCACCTCCGAAGTGAACACCAGTTGGTCCATCATGAAGTTCCTGCAACACCTTCTCTACCTCAGATTTTTCAAGACATCTAAGTAAAACAGAATCATAATTTCTTCTGAAAAGTACATCATTGACAATCTGATATTGCCTTTCTTTTAATCGCAAGGCTCTTTTCTTTGTGTAATTCAATTGGGCTGGTACATATCCATTTTTTAAGTAAAATATGATATCAGCATACCTTAATTCTATGTCGTTGAGGCTTACCTCATAGATTTGTACATCGTCACCTGAATGCTACAAATATAATAGATTTGAAGCTCCCACCAAAATCCTACAAAAACCTTGACCTTTTACAATTTTAGCTGGTTTAATTTCGATGTCATATTCTTGCAGGTTAGTGACCCAGTTTGCTCTCTTTTCTCCTACGACCCTTTGTATTAAAAGACTTATTACTACTGAGAAGGGTACCATGACTTTAGTGTGGGTTTTGAGGAGAAAAGGTCTGAAGTGTTTTTATAGATTTGAATATAGAAAAAGCATGTTTTTCAACATTTGACTAATTTAATTCAGCTCCTTGCAAATTGGAGCTAAAGAAAGAGATTGGAACTTCAGCCTTATCTTGATTTTCTTGTGTCAATATGGTTACATATGATTTCTTGGAAGAAAAAGTATATAAAATGAAATGATTAGAAAAATTTGGGGTTGCTAGAGATGGGGCATTAATAATTGCTTGTTTTATCAAGCTAAAAGCTTCATGTTTCGAATGTCCCCATTTAAACAAATAATTTTTCTCTATCATGGATTGAAGAGGTAAAACAATCCTTGAGAAGTCAGGGACAAATATTTTAACAAAATTTATTTGACCTAGGAAAGATTGCATTGATTTCTTGTTATGTGGTAAAGGTATTTCAGAAAATTCTCTAATTCTGTCAGGGTGGATATGAATTCCTGCTTTGGAAACAATGAATCCAAGGATCTTTCCTTCACTTAACGTGAAAAAAAAAGACTTTTTGGGGTTCATAGAAATTCCATACCTTTGCCAACATTCAAATATTTGTTTCAAGTCTCTTAGATGATTACTGCATTTTTTGGAGTAGGCTGTTATAACATCTAAGTAGATCACTACTGACTTATTTACCAAACCTTTGAAGGCTATATCCATGGCTCTCTAGAAAGTAGCACTAGTGTTGGTCAATCCAAATGGCATCTTCTGATAAGCATAAGCCCCACTTTGTCTTGAATGTAGTTTTCAGCTAGT
Source organism: Pinus taeda (assembly GCA_000404065.3). Taxonomy (NCBI): domain Eukaryota; kingdom Viridiplantae; phylum Streptophyta; class Pinopsida; order Pinales; family Pinaceae; genus Pinus; species Pinus taeda. Next base: position 79,837 of record APFE030607342.1, read on the forward strand.
CATCTGGATGTACTAATATTTGGTTATAACCTGAGAATCCATCCAAGAAAGACATTAGTTCAGAGCCCACTACTGATTTCAAAATAGGTTCCATAGGAGGTAATGGGAAATTGTCCTTTTGGCAAGCTTTATTGAGGTTGTGGAAATCTATACATATCCGAATATCGTCGTTCTTTTTCCTAACTGGGACAAGATTGGAAACCCATCGGGAGTGCCTAACAAGAAAAATAATTTTGGCTTTCAGCAGTTTATTCAACTCATATTTAACTTGACTTTCTAAATTAGGATGGGTTTTCCTCAATTTCTGTTGAATAGGTCTTTCGTCAGATATCATAGGAATAATGTGTTGCATTATAGAGGTGACGTATGTCTTGAGATCTTCATAGTTCCATGCAAAGATATTCTTATATCTTTTCAACAAACTTATAAACACTGCTTTTTCGTCTATGTAAGACCTAGACCTAAGTTAATGTTTTGAGGTTTTAAATCAGTCCCAAGATTGATCAATTCAAACCTCAAAGTTGAACTCTGAGGTTTTGAATTGGTAGATTGTTTAAATCTGTCTTTAAGGTCATATAAATATTCCAACTTAACTACGGACTTTGGTATAGCATTAATGACTGTTTCTTGTTTAAGTTGGTTATCATGTTGGTCTTCATCAACTATTTGGTCATCGTATGAGCCTTCTGAGATCAAGAAGCTTATGATATCTAGATCGTTATTAAAGACTCTCCAATTGGTGATATTCTCAGGGATGGAAGGCCTAAAAATTAATTCAATGAAGAATCGATCTGGGCTATAATCTTCTGGAGGGATAAGCTTGGAAGCGACATTAGCTAGAGGATCAGCACTAGCATTTTGGAGTCTTGGGATAGGGGAAATATTAAACACAGTAAAGTGGAGAATCAGATCTTGAACTAAGGACTGATAATGTTTCAAGTGTCGTAATGAAAAATGTATAGTGTTTCTTACCTATTTTATGACAATTTCTAAATCCCCGAACACTTGGAGGTATTTTACGTTAAGGCCAGTTACCTTATACAAACCTTAAACTAGTGCCTCATATTCAGCAGTATTGTTTGTGCAATCAAATTCAAGTCTGCATGCTAGCATAGTTTTCTCCCCCTCTAGGGTAACTAATATGCAACCTACTCATGCTCCATCATTGGATTTAGATTCATCAAAAAATAATTTCCAAAATAAAGATTTAACTACAGGTTTATCTACAAAATTTACACATTTAGAAATGTTTGTTTGGGAAAAAATTTCAATTTGAGAGACAACAGAGTTTTCTAAGAAAGGTGAAGTATGAGCATTGAAATTTCCTAGAAATGATTCTATAGAATAATTTTTGACAATATTGTTGCTATACGCAACTGGTTCGTTTTCTCCTTCTAATTATGTCACTATGAACTTCTGATGTTTCTTGCAATCAACCCTTATTTGATTTGGTTTACCACTATAGGGAAGCCACATGTGAGACCAGTCAGTTGCAAAATAACCATGAAGTTTTTCTAACCAGTCTTTATTAAGGATTAAACCATATAACTCAGGAATGGCAACTACAAGTATGTCAATGACTTAGCAAACTTTTGGGTTTGATGAAAGTCTGATGGTTACTTGATTAAGTTCCCCGGCGACTTTGACTTGAGAGTGATCTAACTGACCTATTCGTACAGTAGATTTCTGAGGCTGAACGTTCAACTTCTCATAAACTATTCTGGGCAAGATGTTAGATGAAGCTCTAGAATCAACCAGATAGTTGTGTAAGTTTTTGTTATAGACTTCAAAAGTAAGAAGAAATAGCAAGTGTGGGATTTTGATCTTCCTCCAACTAAAGCTATATCAGTTGGATCTATCTTATTCAAAGAAGCACTAAGGGGTCTTCCCATTTCTTGGGCAGCTTGCGAGATTACGGCAGCAGGAAGTGGTGTAGTAGGTATTTCTTTAAGTTCTTTCAGAAGTAACTTTTGTTGATGTTTCAATTTGCTAATCTCATGAAATGTAATGTTTTCCCTAGTTTTCTTCATATCATCAATAATATTATATTCCATTTCATTAGAAATTATCAAAGTTTTAGATGAAGGAGAAGGATCCAATTGAGTAGGTGTTGTCTGAGTGGATTTTGGTATAGATTTCTTACCTATTGCTTTATCCCTAGGGGGTGGAATTGAAGCCTTATGTTTTGGATTTTTTGTGACAATTATATAGGATTTTTACTTTGGGTAGCGACAGGTAAGGCTTCTTAAGTTTCTTCATTGGGAAGTATAAAATCCCACATCCCTTGTAACTCTGCTACTTCCTCATCGTCAATTTGTTATTCGCTAGGTGAAACTTCTTCCTCATCTGACTCGACATTTGATATGGCATTTGGAGGCTTAGGATTAGTAGGGGAATTCCTTTTGAATGGTCTAAAAGGTTATTTAGAGGAAGTCTCTACTACTTGTTTCTTAATATCAACCATTTCATTAGACATGGTCTTGAGGACTCTCTGTAACCCTTCAAGATCAAAATGATCTTTCAGTGGTTTCTTCTTAGAGTCATCTCTAAAGGTTACTTTCTTAGATTTCCATTCTTCTAATGTGTTTCTCTTTTCGAAAGCTAGGATGTGTTTTTCTACAGTTATTGCCTCTTTCATATTTTCTGCCAAGGTTGGTTTGGCAGCTTTATCAACAAAGATAGTTGTGTTTGATGGAAGAGCAGAGATGTACCACTCATTTTGGACCTCATCGCTAGGCTTAGATGTCACTGATATTTTATTCAATAGTTTATTGAAGCGAGATTTGAAGTCCTTGATGGGTTCTCTTGGCTCATCTTTCAAATTGGAGAGATCATTAATTAAGGTAGCTATAGATCTATCATCTACAAACTTTGTTAAAAATTACTCTTGAAAAGCATCCCAACTGTTAATAGAACCCAATGGTAATGAGAAGTACCATGATCCTGCTGCTCCCTGCAAAGTATATTTGAATAGTCTTACAACTGCATCTTCCTCCTCTACTTGATTCAATTTAATGGACAACATAAAATTATTTATATGTTCCTCAGCCAATAGGCCATTATCATGATTGAGTTTGGGCAACCATTTATCTCGATGTGTTGGTAATTGATGTAAAGGACCAGCCATCCTAACAACCCCTGGGTTTGTCCATGGCCTTGGAGGATTTTCTGCCATTGCTGGTATGTGGGTAGGGGGAGGTGTTGTAGTAGGGTTTGAAGGTGATTGGGTAGAGGAATATATAGCTCATGTACCTGTGTGAATCACGATCTGGAGTGGTGGGATGGATGATTGATCTTGTGAGGGTATAGATGGGATGGATGAAGATGATGATAAAACCTCGCTATGAGATTCGGATGGTATCTTCTTACCTTTCTTCCGGCTTGGAAGAGGAAATTCGAAAAAAGGTATTCTGAACTTTTCACTCTGTGCTCTAGTTAACGTTCGAGATGGAGTGAACTAAGAAGTAACACTATCCTGAGATATCTCAGATTCTTCTTATGATAGCGAAATCCCCTGTAATTTGTGAATCAAAGATTGAACTTCAGGGTCTTCGATAAGAGAATAAAACTCTGGATCGATTGGGTTTTCAGCAACGGGTTGTATAATATCCTGTGCAACTTCTCACTTAGAATCAGGGGATATAGAAGACTTTTGAGAAGTTGGAGATGAGGGTGAGGGAGTTTTACTCTTAGAATGGCCTGTTAATTTGGATTTACTTGCCATTCATAGTTCATGCCCTCCTTCTAGCACAAAGATGTTGAAGCCTCGAAAATCATTGCCTCAAAATGGGGGGAAACCACCCGGTCTGGACCTTGGTTGGTAGCTCCTTTTCCGTTTGGAGTAGTGGCTCCAACTGGGGATAATGGGACCAGTTTCTAAATCTATTTAATGCTTGTGCTGAATGGGATGATGTGTGATGTTTTAGAGTAACATTTAAGCTAACTGTAATCTACTTTAAACTAATCAATCACAAATGCATTTAACTTTTAATTTTTTTTAAAACTATCGAGTCATAATATACCCGGGATAAACTTGATATATGTGATCTACAATAATTTCTAAAATAAATTGGTAATAAAGATCATTCAATTAAGATTAGAAGTGAATCTGTTTTAACAATAATCGTTTCGTATAAAAAGTTTTCCGAAACGATTGTGATAAATATATCGCATAAAGAGTTATTCATATATTCATCATTAAATAAAGATCATCATCATACAGAAGTGCAATAACGATAATCAAAATTTATACTTTCATACATAAATAATTCAAAAAATAAATGATTGCTTAATACATAAGTAAAAAGGATTACGAGATAAAAGTACCATTTATAATACGTCCTACTCATGTGTTTCAGCAATATTGATCTATTTTCAATCCATTCAACATCATCTAAGAGTACAAAAGTGCAATTTTAGTTGAAGATGATAAATCAAATAAAAATAAATCTTGTTCCATATATTTCACCAGAAATTCCTCAAAGGGACAAAAGTGCATGTTTTGAAGAGAGTTTCTGATAAAATTTTGGACCTCTCTATAAATGCATGAGAGGGGTTTAAATACTAAAACTATAAAACTAAAAATAGATTATTACAAAAATAGTTGAGGAGGTTTAAATGACCTGCCTCAATTTATGAAAAAATAAAATCAAAATTAAAGTAAACAAGGTGACTAACTATGTTGCATTTGATCCTTCATATCACAAATGTCCACCATAGGCTTCAGCTATGTAGACTGGCCAACTTCAGCTTTCAACTATCCATCGAATACAGCATCGCTCAGTGCTAGCACCATTTTCTCAGCAAAAGTGGTTAGGCATCGTAGGGTCATCCATTGGTTGTGAGGCTTGACCAAATGTTGCCGATATGCCTCCCAGTCTAGCCTGGTCATTTGTCTTATCACCTCTTCTTTTCCTTCCACTGCTTGTTTCCATTGTTGTTCAAGTTGTTTCGCATCTAGAAGGAACCCTGGAATGGACTCTACCACTAGATTGGCACCATGCAAATTCTCATTGATATTTTCTATTATAATGTTTATTGTTGTCATCGTGTCTGTTGTTGCCTTTTCTGCTTCTTTAAGCCGAGAATCCCAGCTTGCAAACAGAATTTCCTTATGTGATTCTTCTAGCTTGGGCAGGTCAGCTTTTCTACCCTCCTCTGTATTTTTCCAGGCAATGAAATCAGAGACATTTTTAAAGGTCTAGTCATATTCAAGTCGCATTTCTACGACTTGACTTGTCAGTTTATCACTTGTTTCACAATAAGATTTCTAGTGTGAAATCTTCTGGCACAATAATTTTTTCTGATGTGTCAACTGGGAATTAAGTCCGAGTGCTTCGGTAATAAACTAATCAATTTTTGGATTGTCTTTATTAGATCAATTATTTCTTGCACTTGTGCTTCCTTCTCGGCTAAGTTGGTTCGATGTTCTATTTGCATCTATTCAAATACCTATTGAAGCTTGGCCAAGTGTATCTCTGCCTGCTGGTCGGATTTGACTTGTTGTAATTGTTGCACAAGCGAAGTTAGTTTATTTTCCTCTTCTCTAAGTAACATTTGGACTTCTACTACTTTGTCTATGTTCGTTGTAGCATAAGCACCTGCAAATTGCGAGAGTCTAGTTAGGTTGGCAGATGGATCAATAGGCGAGTCCTTTCATAGAACCTCCATTAGTTCATTTCCAGGGGTAGTAACAGCTATAGAGTACAATTTGTTTTTATTTCTTTGCCTTTTCACCACGGCCTTATGTTATGGGCTATAGAATACATCTAGAGGGGGTCCTTCAATTCTCAAAATTATTTCGAAGGTGGGGATAACAGGGATATGCTCTACTTCTTATTCATTTGCAGTTTCTTCCACTGTAATTTCCAGAGTTGTTTTCTGTTGTGGAGTTTGCAACTCTAGCACCTGTTCCTCTATATTGAGACTTTTATTAAAATTATCCCACTCTTCTTCTAAGTCAATTACCAGGGGTATTGGTTGTGTAGAGGTGGTAGGGATTTCAACCTGCTTGCTAGCTGAAGCTTCTTCAGCTATCTTCTGTGCAGATTGGGCCATATCCTTTATTGATTCAATACTTCTACTTTTTCCATTTTGTGATGTCTGTCGCGATTCCCCTATAGATTTTTCTTGAGACTCTGCCCCAGAATCGGATTTGGAATTTTCTTTGGATTCACTTTCTATAGTCACATTGGGAGTAGGATCCCTTATTGGTTCAATTAATAATTGGTCCAATGGGACCATTGCCAGCCTTTTTTCTCTGTAATTGTAAAACTATTCTAGATCTTCATGGTCAAAAAGTAGTTGTGCCATATGCTTCACCTCTATAAATATGTTTATATACAAAAATATATCATCAAAAACATCCTCCTCATTAGCAAATACTTTTATTTTCACCAAAATGGTGAAATTCTTGACAGTGCCAAACGGGTCATACTATCATCCAGGGAATTTGGGTAATTGCATAGATAGCATGTTCTCTACTTCTTTAAATGCGTATCCTAGGTCTTGTAGTGCAAATGCTTTGCACTGTATAGGGAATGCAGGCTAAATGGCCTTTTTTTACACTTTTAGTGTATGGCTTATTCCTCCCTCACTAGTTGTCTAATAGGTTATCTCCCTAACCATCAATTTATCTGGAACATAGTATGGGAGGATGTGAGGGGAGGTGATCCTGCCAAAAACTTCGATATATGTAAATGTTTCCTCCTCAAACCATCTTCCCACTAGGAGGATGTCAACTTCATCTTCTTGGGAAAACCTGGGGGCATCTCGATTATAAAGCCGCTTGTGAATAGGGAGCATAACTCCATGGAAAATCTTGAAAAAATGTGGTTGAAAATTGGATTCCCATATGACCTTGTGGTACATGTGAATGGGAAGTAGATTTTGAATATTCCATTTCCATCCCATTATGGGGAACTTTGAACTAAAACAAATAGCATCCATAACATAGGCGCTCATAAAAAATGGAGGGTAAACCCTCGAAGCAATACTTCTCCTCCTTCTATACTCGATAATTGTTTTTTCTAAATTGTATGACAAGATTTGGGCCCAATTCATTATAGTTGCGTTAACGAATGTGTCTATTAACGGCAACCACTCTTGGGATAACTTAGTACTACCTAGTCTGCCAAACAATCTACATAACATAGCCACTGCAAAACTATATGGGGGACAAATAGACACAATAATGTACATACCTTTTTTGTCTTTCTTGATTTTCTTTTCATTATTCGACTAGGTGCAAGTGCAATCCACCGGGTCGCTATTCCTTTTGGCAAAATTTTCTACGAATTTCCTGTTGTAGATGACATGTGGCTCTGGTAGGTGGTACATAAGCCGTAGGTTGTTCGGGGTAAAAGATCTGATGACCCCTTGGCTTCTCAACTTGAATTCTCTGTCTGAGATGTCAGTTTCATCGATAACTCATTTTACCATGTCGGTATAATGGATTATCTTCAGTTGAGTGGCTATGTGGTGTAAAAACAAGCAAGCCGTCTCTAGCATGGAAGCGTCTAAGGAATCTCATCTGTCAACTGTAACATTTTTTTCCATAATCTTTGGCTATTCCTCCTCCAATATGTTGTACATAGCCTCCCATGTAAATGTTCCTCCCTCTCTGTTGCATGTGGTATCTGTGAATAGGGGAGTCATCTCTATCTTCTCAAAAGCTACAGCCTTGCCTTTCTTCCCCATTATTCTCAATGCTCTGCTCCATGGATTTTCCTAAAATGAAGAACAACAGTTAACGGACACTCAAAGATGAACGTAAAAATGAAATAATGCAGATAGCTTGTAAAGGTGGTAAAAGAAGCATTTTTTGAATGCACGTAACAAGATATTGTATCAAGCTAAATGGATTTTCACACATAAATGCAATTATTTCCCACTAATGCCCACTAATGATTCATTATCCCTTAGCTTTATTGATCATAAATGTTTGTGTCGTAAAACGGGATGAAAGCTTCTAGGGTGGCAAGCCATTGTACTGCGATGATAGAGATTGTGCGATTTGTGAAGAAATATCGTAGATCACAATATCGAAAGATGTGACTTTTAGCATTCTTACCTCCTGTTGTGTGTCTGCGAGATGTGAGATGCGAGCCGTCAGTTAGCTATTTCACGTATAGTTAATCGCTAGGTTTATCCTATGCAATAGACTGGACGGGCTCGAAATATTTACTTTTAATACTATAAGGTGTGGGTCCAAGCGCCAATCACATTTCGCAATATCGGTTGATGGTAAGTGCATAGAGTTTGCTTGAATTCCCAAAATGTGATGCGATAAAAGTTAAAGCGCCATCACAGTTTTGCAACTCATAAATCTCACTATATCATTTTTAAGAGAGAGTTCTTTATAAGTCGTGATATGTGATGCGAGACTTAAGCCTAAAAAAGATTAAGGACTTCTATTTTCATCGAATTTTATGATAATTTAGACCATGGAGCCTTTATTTAATCATTTTGCTTGATTTCGGAGGTTTTTTTAGAGAGGTCCTTTGGTGGGTTTTAGACATGCTATATATGAAAAGGTAAGTCTTTAGTAGTTTCCAAAAAGGTTTTGATTGTTATATTTGCTTTATTTAAAAAATAAAAGAAATGACTAAATGCTAAATTTTGTTTTTTGGATGAAAATTTTTAAAGGGTTCCCATTTAGTTAATGTAACGTTAACTACTATAATTAATAAATGGGGGGTTGTTGAATACCACAACAGGACCACACCTTGCAAGGGAAAGATATTGTAAATTTGTGTGCAAATCATTCTTAATTTTGTTAATTCTAAAGAATCTCTTCAAGGAGCAGGCCCCAATGGACTATGATCCAATCACTAACCTGGATGGATCCATCTTGGATGTTGTTATAGACATATTTGGGCACATCAACGCCATACTTATATGTCAATAAAATAGGGCTTATCAACCCCTAAAAGAGTTGTTTCATGCCCTAAAGGAACATAGTCATCTGAATACATCATTCCCCAAAAGTTCCACCTGAGAAGCCATCCAGAAAAGGCCTAAATTAAACCATACTGACTGCTCCACTGGCAAAGTGTGATGCATACTAAGTAGTACACTGCCAGGGTGCGTTGCATACTGATTAGGCCTTCTATAGGGTGCGATGGGCAAGGATGGACAAATGTCCGAGACAGTTTGCTAGGTGGTTGCTAATGGAATCTTCTAGAAACTTCTCCTATGCCACTTGCCTCTCTAAATTCGCCCTAGGATGAATAAGGGATCTAAGAAATATCCAAGTGGAACCAATTGTAACAAGTGGAATGACACTAGTCAAACCCCATGGATGACTCACACCCTTGCACACATCTATAAACGGATCTCCAATTCAAGAGATCTAGAGGCTGGAATGTTGTGAATTGCAAGGAAGTGTTGATAGTTTGTAATTGAGGAAGGAGCATTGTATTGTTGGTGTGATCTTGCTATTTCATGAGGTGAAGAAGGATTGAAGCTGGGAGGATGATGCTGGATCAGAAAACTAAGGTTGTAATTCTCCCTTTTATTATAAAAAATTTCTTCAAGTTTTCTTCCATATGATTGTGCAATTATGAATTTAATCATTTGTAATGCTATCATTGGTTTCATTAGATATATCTGATTCTGTAAGTTATGTTGTAGATAGATCACGATGCTTTCGATGGTTCTTTATTGCTATACCTTGTACAGTACCCTCCAAGCGTGTTAAGTACAGGGAGGAGTTGTAGCCTATCAAAGGGGAGAGAGATCAAGCAAGGGATTAAGCGGAAGTTCCAGGTTGGTTCCATTATCTTTCTCTTATTTGTTACACCTAGAAGAAATCGTTGAATTGCTTTAAACTGTTGTTTCTAGGGTAGCTGCCAAACCTGGAGGGCTAGCATTCTTTAGGAATACTAGTTTTCCCATAAACAAATTGGTGACTCCGCTGGGGAAGAGCATATGTTTGTTTGTTGTTATTGTTTGTTTTATAAACTATAGATAGAGTCTGAAGTCAGCCAGGTAGCCTTCAAACTACTCTTGCTCTGCAATTGCATAGTAGATGAATGTTGCTTCAGTCAATCTCTGGTTCAGTTTATGAATTAAACATTTGACTTATAGGCACATCTAGATGCCCTTTTGGTAGCCCAGTAACCTCTCAATACATTCCTTCGTATTTTTCTCTTTACTGTTCATCAAAGTTCAGCTTAGCTCATTGAAAACAGCTGCACATCTGAGCCAAAACCCACTTCAGTTGCGCTCCCTGGACCATCACACTGTCCTCCACTGTAAATCAGTATGCATTGCACCTCCTGAGTGTAGTAAGTGTGATGCATCACTGTTTCTGTGAAGCCCAGGTGCGATGACTGACTGAACTCTTTTTCCATTCTAGAAATTGAGGGTTTTTTGACCTTATTTTTAGTTTTGTTTAATTGTTTTGCTGCACATGAAAAGTGCCTCCTTATTGAAGCCTACTTGCATCACATAGATCGGCCTCAATTACATTAGGATTAATGAATGTTTTTTGTGTGTTTGTTCATAATTTACAATCCCTTGTCAAAAAAAAAATTAAATCGATTTGTCACTTTGATACAAAAGTGTCGTAATTGTCATTTTGTGTTGAAAAGAGAAGTGTCGTGAATTCTTCCTTCGCTTGATAAATTGATTGAACTTTTCTTTAGTTTTTGGTTTGATTTGTTTATATTCAAAGTTTCAAAAGTATTTTTTATTCAAATTTCAAAAGTGTCATTGAGTCCTCCTTTCTCTTTTGAAGAAGAAATTGTCGAAAATGTCAGTTTGAATGAAATATTTCAATTCTTTGCTGCATTTTGTTTTCCTTATTGGCATTTTTCACATTAAGGAGAACAAAAACAAGTGCATGAATTTTCATTTAGTAGTTGTAGATTTGTGTGTGAAAATATGATTTAGGGAAATGCACTAGGGTGTGCTCTTTGCTCTTTTCTCTATGCACTGTTATTTTCTTTCCCTAGTAGCTAGGATTTCCATTGCTCAAAATAAACAAAGATTGTTTATCATTGTAGATTGCATTTTAGGAATTTCAAGTCATCATCATGTGGTGAACCATTGAAAGAAAAACTTTAAACAAGATCAACCTTAAAATAAATTTCAATGAACCTAACAATACTTTGGAACTTAACGCAACATATCTAGACGTCCAGGCTAGAGACGTGTTCCAGCGTCATTAAAACTAGTGGCTATCGTTTTCATTGAAGGTTGGGTGATTCCTCCTCCTTGATATGACAAGTGCTAACACAGACTTGTGCTCCCCGTACCATCGCATATATATTGGGAGACCACAATAGGCTTAAATCCTTTATCCATAGGAAGCTAAGTCTGCCGCATTATTGATTGCAATGCACTGAACACAGCATTCGGGAAGATTGACTGTCGTACATAAGTCCTTGGTAATTACTTTTTAATTTATCACCAAGGTGTATATTGTAGTTTTGCGATTGGTTTGGTAATCCCTCTGTCTAGATTTTCTAGAGTAGTCACTTTCACTCCTTTTCGACCCTTTAAAAGAAAAAGTCCATCTAAGAACTTGTCCTTTCAAGCTCATTAAAAATCGGAGAAGACTAGAGTCACCTTTAGCTTCTTCTCGACTCTTAAAAACTGAAAAAGCAAAGTTGTGTCAAAGTGTCATTAAAATTCATTGAATTCAGAATAACATCATTTTCCCCTTGATTTTTGAGTTGATCAAGTAATCTGCAATCGTGGAAGAAAGTCAATCAAAACCCCGTCATTCATGGAGACTAGCAAGCCAACCGTCTTTGACTCTGGAAGTGAAGCCAACCCGGACAAAGCGGTCTCATTTAACTGAGTCCAAATCATTTGGTTTATTTGAAACTTTTGTTTCAACATCGTCAAATACTACAATTAATCCAATAATTTCTGGTACATCTGCCTTAAGAGAAGAAGTTTCGTAGTTACAAGAGGACATTATAACTAATCCTACTGTAACAGTAGACACTTCTGTACCTGAAACAACCCCATATAGAGTTGATCCAGAACCCCTCTCAGTTCAAACTAAGGCTATATTTAAACCAGTAGTTGTTCAAGAACCTCCCTTTGAGACTGAAGTTCATTTACCTCAACATCTGGAAGTTGAGCTTCAGTATTCAAAAGGTGTCACCCCTCTAGTATCTGTCACTGTAGAAGCTATACCTTCTTCGGCCCCAAAAATATTTTACAGTCCTAACGGTCTACCACTTCCACCTGGTCTAATTGCTATAAATGAGATAGTAGAGGATCCCCCATCTAGTGCCCTGTTTCATTTTGGAACTGGGATTCACTTGTATCCTTCTACTCCTGAGTTTGGTTCTTTTAATCCTCCTTCATCGCAAGTTCCTGTCGAATCGCTAGGAAATCTTTTGGATAGACTAAATATGTGTAAGCAACCATCAACATCTAGGAATGTGTCATCTGATGCAGCTGCAGCAGAACCTCCTGTTGTTATTCCTACAATGTTTGTTGGTATACCATTTGTTCCAGCTGGTTATCAATCACTAGTTGGAGTCCACTCAGGGGTTGCTTCGGTACCATGGTCTACTCCCATTTATTCATTCGAAATCCTATCTGGTATTTCTTATGTAGAAACTCAACAATCTAATCCTAAATGCCAGTATCAATTTGGGCAAACCAGTTTTCAAAGGCCGATATATCCTTTAAACACTGGACTGCCACCATATGGAGAGCAATATGCTTTTTCATTGTTTCCTCCTACGGAACAACCATATGGGAGTTTCCAACAATATTCAGGTCAAACTGGAATTACATCTAGTGGTTGGATACCAATACTACCAGAACAACCAAGGGTTGTATATCCAACGAAATTGATTCGACCTGTGTCAAATATTCCCACTACACCTGTTATTACGACTGTGTCACAAGCACAAGCACATCTTGTTGTGTCTCAACCTCAACCTACTCCTTCTTACTAGCAACCTCAAGTTTCGAGACAGAAGACTCAAGTATCTCAGGTTGTGATACAACATACACTTGTCTCTACGGCTCAATCGCAACCTCAGGTTAGTGCTCCTTTATATGGAACGACTCAAACACAAACTACTATTGTCAATCCGCAACTTTGTCAATCTTGTGGTATTGGGCAACAACAAATGGTCCAACAACCATGGCAGCCACAATACCAACAACCACAATTCCAGCAAACCCAACCTTAGTTTAGGCTTGGTTTACAAGCTCAGACTGAATTTGGTCAATATCAAGCCTACCAAGGACCTGAACAACAAGGCTTTGTAGGTTATGGATAGCTGCATTTTCAAAACGGTTATCAATAATCACACTATACTGGTTATGTCCAGCAACCTTATCAAAGTTACTAGCATCAAATACATTATGCTGGTATGCAAAGACCTAGTACTCAAGCAATTCCATCTTATCCTGGGTATGCTCCACCTAACCTGAATCAGCAGTTACCTTTTGTAGCAACTCTAGTATTACCAGATTTGAACCGGCTGACGAATGATCCAATTGCATATGCCCCTTGGTGGCTAGCGATTCCTCATAAACTTCCCTCTGATATTCCTAAATTCAATGGAAATCCAAGTGAAGATCCATCAAATCAATAATGACTTTTCATTTGTGGTGCTCATCTAACACCCTAAATGATGATTTGATTAGGCTTCACCTTTTTCAAAGAACGCTTACTGGTCTAGCAGCGAAATGGTATATCGAATTGCCTAGAGCTTCGTTTGATAACTTCACCTTCCTTGCCACTACTTTTCTAACCCACTTTCAGTTACCCATTAGGTAAGAAATGGAAACAGAAGTCCTTACCAATTTTAAACAGACCACGTCCACTCACATATCTGATCATATTCATGAGTTACGGTGTCGTCGTCAAATGATAAAGACGTATGTTCCTGATCAGCTGTTAGCTGAGTGGTTTATTAAGTCCTTATTTCCATCTATCAATGAGGACGTGGTAAAAGGAGGAGTTGTCACTAAAGAACAATTCATTGCTTATGCCCAATATTTATATTTGATCTACACTCAGTCTAGTACACTCTACGAAAAAATTCTTGATGCTCTAGACCAGCTTTTTCTGTTCCACCTCCCCCTAAATCGAGTAAGGACTCTCATGCCGATGACAGTGTGATCAGTGCCTCGAGCACACAAAATGCAAGAGGTCCATATGGTCAAGCTCTTGTTGTTTCTAGTCACAATGAAAATGACAAACCTCTTGCCTCGGAGATTAATGTCATGTCATCTGACGAAGGAAAAAATCCAAGGCAACCAGGGGGCAAGAAGAAAGGGAAAAATAATAAGAAAAAACAGGAGAATTCCACTCCTGAAAAATCATCTGAGAACCCTACTGCGGCGAAGAAACCTCCTCGTTATCCATGTTTGATATGTAACGATGAACATTTTATGAGAGATTGTCCACATCAATCTGAGGTTTCAAAACTTTTGAAGGCGGTGTTGACTGATCAATTTCCAAACCCAGAAACAAATCTGGTTGCTATCGATAATGCTTCCACATCCCAAGTGCTTATGCTATCCATCACAAACAAGAAAAATGATGTTTTGATATTGACAAGAAATAAAGATTATGGGAATCCATCGTCGTCGAACAACCAGGCTACTGATCAACCTAGTGGCTCGACAACGACTTCGCCAGAAGTTGTTCCACCCATTATTCCTGAATTAACTATAAAGCGGCAAAGGAAGTCATACATAAATCGACATTTAATCCTCGTGCTCGAGCTACTCAGAATTATAATATAGTGGAGGATCTAGCTCAATCACCATCTGCTATGTCAACACTTGAGGTATTGCAAAATTGTCCCTCCCAAAAGCAGGCTTTGTTATCAACAATAGGTGGGATCGATCCAACGGATTCCAATCTTGTGGTCTTTAATCATAAAGGATATACACCTCAGTTACTGACCCAACTCGCTTTCCTTATATAGGTAAAAGCCCTCAATAAAAATGTTCATCGAACCAACATTGATGAGGGGACATCTACCCGTATTATGTCAATGAGTTTCTGGAAAGCTCTTGGTTCACCACCCTTGTCACAATCACCAACAACATTAAAAGCATTCGATGGAAGAACGTACACTCCATATGGGATCTTAAGTAACTTGCAAGTTCAACTAGGGGAAAGAAAGTAGAAATTGAAGTCAAGGTCATTGATGGAAACCTTGATTACAATATTTTACTAGGAAGGCCCTGGATTTATGATATGGCTACCATTGTGTCTACATATTTCAGAAAGATTGCATTTCCCTTCCAAGGTGGAATCACAATCATTGACCAACTAGCCTTTCTTGCTAATAGTTCACAAGCTACTGGAAGCATTCCATTGATCCATGGAAGCTCACAATCACTTCAAAATGTTGGAGTAGGTCTCCTACAAAACCCTTCCTTAATGGGTACTTTTGCCCTCCCGCCTCCATCTGGTTTCGCCGAAGTGGCCACAGTGGAAACTTGTCAAATGATCTCTTCTACATCATCTGAGTTTAAGAAGAGTTCTGACTATTTTGATAGTGAGGATCATCGCGAGGCATTGCCGCCAAGCCCCATCGAATCTTTGTAGCAATTAGTTTTCTGGGCTTGGGCGGCAAGCTCGAATCAGCACTCGACAAGTGTTTGGGCAGATAGGTCTTTAGAATATGGTACCTCTTCTGATCCTTGGTCTCATATACATTCTACATATGAATGAATCATCCAATCAATGGTGATAGAAGAGACGATGTGGGAAGATTACCACCATCGTTCCCACCTTTGAGATGACAATGAAGATATTTAAATGACCTCAATTATCCTTCAATTTTTTATTTTTTATTAAATTCTGTAAATACAGTAGATTCTGATCGAAATCTGTCCAACATTGAAGAAACTATCACCATTAATATTTCGACCAAACCTAATATTGTAGAGAAATATTCATGTTGGCAAATCTTGTTCTCCATCAGAACTAGAGAGTTATTGTGCTCTTTTTCGCGAATTCAGAGATGTCTTTGCATGGTCATATGAAGAAATGCCAGACATTGACTCGAGAATTATTGAACATGAAATCAAGATGTATCCAGATGTCAAACCAGTATGACAATGGCTTCAACCTGTCCATCTGAAGAAAGCTGCTACCATTAAAGCAGAGGTTGAAAAAATTTTGCGTGCTGGCTTCATTTACCCTGTTCCTCTCATTAATTTGGTATCGAACATTGTTCATGTGATGAAAAAACAAGGAACAATTAGAGTGTGCATCGATTATAGGGATGTAAATCAAGCATGTCCAAAGGAAAACTATCCTACACCCTTTATTGACCATATTATTGATGAATGTGCCAAATGCAAAATTGTTTCATTCATGGATGGATTTTCCGGATACAATCAAATCAATATCCGCCCACAGGACCAGTCAAAGACCGCATTTATATGTCGATGGGGCACATTCGTGGGCCGAGGCGATGCCTACATTGAATAACAACGGGGAAATGGCTGCTCCTTTTTTTTAATCATGTAGTTTCTAGATTTGGTGTACCACAGGCTATAGTCACAGATCATGGGTCGCATTTTCACAATCACATGATGATCAAATTAACTGCCAAATTAGGACTATCCCATGATACTTCTACTCCATATTATCTACAGGCTAATGGACAAGTTGAGGCAATCAACAAAGTCCTTAAGTGCATGCTGTAGAGAATGATCAAAGTCCATAAAGAGAATTCGCATTTAATCATGTACTCAGCTCTATGGGCATATAGGACTTCGGTGAGAAATGTGACCGGATTTATGCCCTTTCAGTTGGTGTATATGGTCTAGAAGCAGTCTTACCAATTCAGTGCCAAATCTCATCCCTCAAGTTTGCAATTGATATGATTCCCAAAACTTCTGAATAAGAGGCTCTTTTCTTGGAATTAATCCATCTGGATGAAACCCGTCGTGATGCCGTGTTGGCTAACGAACACATAAGAAATGCATTATCGCACAATATGACAAAAATGTCAAGCCTCGTGTCTTCTCAAAATGTGACTTGGTCTTGCTTTATGATCAAGACTCTGACAAATTAGGAGCAGGTAATTTTGAATCATTATGTATGGATCCTTACATTGTTAAATGAGTATTAACAAAAGGAGCCTACGAGCTAGTTGATTATGATGGGATTCCACTGTCGCAGCCCCGAAACGCGTTGTATCTCAAACGTTACTATGCTTGATTAAGTGTAGTAAGCTCATTGTACATGTGTTTTTGTTGCATGTTTTATTTTAGAGTTGCCATTTTGGTTAGGTAATCCACTTCACATTTGTTGTAGATGTCAGACTTTTTAGAGCCATTTGTTAGGTATACCGATGGAGCTAGTCGTAGTACGTAGAACCTATCTTCTGCGACCTAGGCCATTTTCACTCCAAGTGGTGAGTTAGTGATTTTTAGGGGGGTATGTATTAGTCTATCAACGAACAACATCACTGAGTATAGCTCGTTGATTGAACTTCTCTATAATGCCATTTCACATGGCATATTCACAACTCATTGTTAGGCTAGATTCACAACTCGTCATTCTATAGCTTACTGGCATTTATTCCATTCGAAACCCGGATATTTATCGCATGTTCCTAAGAGTTAGGATTTTGGAAAGGAATTTTGATTCCATTAAATATCAACACTCTTCCAGAAACTTAAACACATTGACTGATTCATTAGCAAACTATGTGTTAAATAGACATTTGCAGCATTTGTAAAGAAATCATTTTACATCAAAATTTGCATTAGGATTTCATCACTTAGCCAAAATAAAACTCCAAAAATCAAAAATAGATATCTATTTACAGTTTCTACAAAATGTTTTTTGTACAAGACAAAATCAGTCACCTAACCAAGAAACTCAAAAGGAATGCAGAAAAATAGCCTAGACTAGTGATGTTGGTGATAACATGTCACCGCCTGTGCTATCATACGCAGGAGCCTAGTCCAACAACTCGGTACGCCAGTAGTATGGAGCTATAACCTCAAAGGTAACTCATTGGTCCTGACATCCTGAATACCAAGAGTAAGGCCCTCAATCTAATCCTGCAACACTGCTAGGGTCTCTGAGATGTCCAGATCCCCAAGGATGGCCCTCCCTATAGCCTCTCATGTTGGAGCATCATATGCCTCCCATGTGCGTGCCACTAGTCGCATTGGTCCAATATCTGCACAACATATGAGTTTATTTAGTCTTCGTAACATCAAAAACACATAAACATTATAAAACTAAAAAAAAACAAAGATGTGGTCGAATCATTTTAACTATAGCACTCCACTGCTCACGAACTAGTAAAGCCAAATCCAGATCGCCACGGAAATCCATCCCGACATATGGATACTCTACAAACACCATCTCTTGGCAGTTGAACCACTCAAAAAAGGCATCTGAGAAGGATATCTTTGACTAGTCGGCATGTCTAGCCATAAGATCCACCCATCTCTACATCCATGGTTCCCTCGGTGTTGGCAATCCCAGTGAAATGTTTTGAGGTTGCATCAATGTAATTCTTTCCAAAGAAAAAGCAGTCAATATGGATCCATAACCAAAGTTCTTGGTTCTTCCATTCTTTACTTTGGAAATTTGTTCTTTCACGATAGGAAGTATCGCCTCACACCAATTGAACACCTTCAGTTCCAGGCATTCTAGGGCATACTGCATGTAACATCTGTTCGTTAAATGTAAGGCCGCGCTACTAGCCAATCTAGAAAAGGTAAATAAAATGGTCCTCAAAGGTCGATCAGTAACATCCTGGATATTTATCTTACCATCTCTACTGGGTTGAGATCCACCCCTACAGAACTGACGAATGTAATCTTTCACAGATTTCCCCCACGAGCAAATCATGATGGTGAAAGAGGAGCGCCACGCCTCGACAAACCCATCAAGAAATAAATATCCTCGACCGTGAAAGGAATAGATTTACCTCTGATCTAGAAGACCTGGTCAACGAGGTCCCAAGCATTGAGAAGATATTGTAACAAACTGATATGTTGCCTCATGTTGGATATACGGAAAAACTTCAGTAAGCCGCAGTTTCTTAAGGCATCCACAGTACCCTGGTCATGTAAAGAAATCATATCCTCCTCTTCATTTTCTTGTTCATGCCATGTGACAACCATCTTGATCCAACAAATATCTAAAATACAAACAATAGATGGGTTAGGATCCATTTTTGAGCAAAAACGGGTAAAAATTTGATGAAAAAAATTGTGTAAAGTTTCCCTTCTGCGCCCATCACACCCTGCCTTTAAGCAAGGTGAGATGCATATTGATTGGCCTATTGACAAGTCAGTATGCATCACACCTTTCGATACTAGCTAGGTGCGATGATTGGGAACAAAATCTTTGAACCCCAGGGGCCAAGAAAAGTGGAAATCTTGCTCAAAATAAAGAAAATATGGAATGAAAATGAAGAGCTCAAGGATAGCTCCTACCTAGTCTGGACGGTGTGGAAAATGGTCCATGGGATCTACCAAAATCGACTGGTGAAATTTGAGGGGGAAAACCGCTCTAGAGCTCCAAAATCCCAAATTTGAAAAGAAATAATGGAAGTGAAAGGTAAAACTACTTTTTATGTTTACTATTCATGTACTTCAAGTCAAAGGTGAGTTTTGGTTCATATATATGAATTTATAATCAATTTGATGGAGTTTTGAGCAGGTCGAATGACTGATGAAAGAATTTGATGTGCTAAATAGCGAATTGAACATCTTTGACCACCATTCAAGCATAGTTTTTCATTTCGAGCTTGTGTAAAAATGAAACTGAATCCAAGCATAGTTCCCCATGGTTCAAGCTTGTCTAAAAATGAACCCATTCTCAAATTTTAACCCTTGTGATTGCCATTCTATTAGCTTTTTGAATCTTGGTCATGTACATCCCATCACCACCATCCCTTTGGCCAATCATACGCTTTCACTTGGTTTTTTTACTCCTTTTTGAGGAACAGTCACAATGAGTGGTCTTATTAGCCAACCTCTTCACAGAAATCATCATGTTTTGAGAAGTTCCAAAATCACGGAACCAATTGCTACCCTACACACCACTCGTTCCTCAAAATCGATTCCTCTTTAAACCGTTTTCAGACTTGTTAAATATGAAAAGATTGTCGAGTGCTTGTCCTTTCCAGCTCGTTAAATTGATTGGAAATGTCATCCCTCTTGTATTATTTTATCCTTTTTCAAACCTGAGGGATTATTTTACCAAAAAGAATTGGTAGAGTTTTCTTTTCATCCCTTTTTAAACTCTCTAAACATGAAAAGGACCGAGTTATCCTTGTTGTTAAACTCACTAAAACAATAGTGACAAACTTGTCCATCTAGAGGAGACCGAGTTTCACTGTTGCTAGACTCGTTAAAACATTAAATAGCGACAGGTTTGCCCGAAGGGCGAATTATAGAACAAGCACATGTTATCCTCCTCAAGCTTGAAAAAAATAAAGAGGTACTGGTCAGTAATGATTGGGGAAAAAGGGGAAGAAAACTTGAAGAATTTATGGTAGCAAGTCACTCTTGAACATGACACTTTCACTTCATCATAATTATTGAGTCGGGTTGGGTTATTTAGTTCACCAGTCATCTCACCATTGGTCTTTCATACCATCCATCTCTTGGGGTTAACGTAACCAATTCATCTCAGTGTCACCGACATGTTCAAGAGAAGTCATTCAGTTGAGAAACCATCATCCAATTAATGTCTCATCCACTACAATACCTCCAACCTTCATTTTTTTCATGAATGCCATTCCTGAACCTTGTGTCGTTAGTTTATTTTCACCTCCAGAAATCATTTGCTTCATTTTGTGTTGTAGATGTGGGATACATCAAGGCCCTCTTACGACGAGTCACTTCTTGTCGACATCAGCTCATTATCCAAGAAGTTGACTTAGAAACAACCCTTTCAGTGCTTTGAAGCTTGCATACATCAATGGAAATTTTCTCACTTCTAGCGACAGGTTGACATCAATGGCCTTCGACCAAAATATTTTGCATGGTGTTCGACATTGGATCATATATTCACACCATATGAATTTTAATGTAGTACCTTGAGGGTCATTACCATTATCAGTGATTCCTCTCGCGTCCGTTAAACAGCTTACGTCATTGGCTGGTAATCAGGCGATGTCTTTCCATGTTTGACTTCAGAATATCTCTTCACATGGATTAACTTGTACATCGAGCGAAGATTGAACGAGTTTGAAGACCTCGGATCTAGTTTCATCCATCCGAGTTGTGATATATTTAGGGACATAAAAACATCAAATGTACAAAGGCTCTACACAGATGGTCATCCTAACCATGGATGATGACTCTATATTTGAAGAATCATCAGTCTGTATCTACAAACGACTATCTCATCTATGTACATGAAATGAATTTATAAAGTTGAGCATGGGAATGCCTCCCTCAGCTAGATCATGAAAATTAAATTATGATGATGTATTGTATTGTAACTTATGCAGGTCACCTTCCAATTTGAAACTTTGGATGCTCATGATAAAGCATTTCACCCGACATCAATATTTATGACTTCATGCTTTAGGGGGCAACTGTTTTAGACATATTTGGGCACATCAACCCCAAAATTATATTTCGATAAACTAGGGCTCATCAACCCATAAAAGAGTTGTTTCATGCCCTGAAGGAACATAGTCATCTGAGTACATCATTCCCCAAAAGTTCCACCTGAGAAACCATCCAGAAATGGCCTAAATTGAACCATACTAACTGCTCCACTGGCAAAGTGTGATGCATACTGAGTGGTACATTACCAAGGTGCGATGGGTGAGGATGGACAAATGTCTGAGACAGTTTGCTAGGTGGTTGCTCATGCAATCTTCTAGAAACTTCTCCTGTGCCACTTGCCTCTCTAAATTCACCCTAGGATGAATAAGGGATCTAAGAAATCTCCAAGTGGAACCAATTGTAACAAGTGGAATGACACTAATCAAACACCATGGATGACTCACACCCTTTCACGCATCTATAAATGGATCTCCAATTCAAGAGATCTAGAGGCTGGAATGTTGTGAATTGCAAGGAAGTGCTAATAGTTTGTAATTGAGGAAGAAGCATTGTATTGTTGGTTTGATCTTGCTATTTCATGAGGTGAAGAAGGATTGAAGCTGGGAGGATGATGTTGGTTCAGACAACTGGGTTGTAATCCTCCCTTCTATTAATAAAGTTCTTCAAGTTTTCTTCCATATGATTGTGCAATTGTGAATGTTATCATTTGTGAATGCTATCATTTTTTCATTATATATTTGATTATGTAATGTTTATGTTGTAATAGATCACAATGCTTTGATGGTTCTTTGTTGTTGTACTTGTGCAGGTACTCTCCAAGCGTGTTAAGTACGGGGAGGAGTTGCAGGCTCTGTCAAAGGGGAGAGAGATTAAGCAAGGGATTGAGCGGAAGTTCTAGGTTGGTTCCATTATCTTTCTCTTATCTATTACACATAGAAGAAATTGTTGAATTTCTTTAAATTGTTGTTTCTAGAGTAGCTACCAAACCTAGAGGGCTAGCATTCTTTAGGAATACTAGTTTTCCCAAAAACATAAGCACAAGCATATAATATCCCATTTGGAAAGGAGTGGAAAGGTTTGATGGACCTATACAAATTAGTCACTCAAAGGGGACATTTACAACACTATGTTGGAGGATAAATTCCACAAGTGTCTCTAATGGAGGCAGGTTTGAGTTATAAGATACCCCAACAATAGCAACATGCACAGCCACAATTGTAGCCACAAGTTCCAGCTTATCAAAGGTGGCCCCCACCAATGACCCAACCAAGGTAATGTGTACTTACATTGTATTTATATGTTATTAATTTTAATTAGGGTTATGAGATATATTGTGCATTTTATTTTTCACACCAAGGTCAATAAGCTTGTTAGGCACTCCATGAAATATACATAAGACTCAAGAACTCTTACCATTTTCTAAATGACCTATATTGCAGAAAGAAAACCCTAGTGTGACCTGGAGTCTGGGTGGAAGAGGTTTCTACAAGCTAGCTTAAACTTAGACAATTCTCCAGCATGTAGATCTCGTGACAGCTACTCCAAATATTTGTAGCAGTTGGATTCCATAAGAGTCATCACCTTAAACAAAAGTAACTAAAATATGTGTTGCAGGGAATTAAAGCACACTTGCTTGCAAAATAAAACATGCTACAGAAAGAAATCAACCAACTCATTGATCGCACATAAAAACCATAAAAATAATTAACACTATTGATTGAAAATAAACAACAAAAACTACCACAATGATATGTAGATATCATATACAACGCCTTTACCTTAAGAGTGGGCCCCCTCCAAGACTTTATCATGTGTGCCAAACTATAAAACTGTCAGCATGAACTTTAGTAAATAACACGAAATATTCACAACCAAATCTATATTAAACTGGCATGCAGAAATCACAAAGGGGCACACAATGGAAAATTCACCTCCCCAACAAAGACTGTTGCCCTGTTTATATAACATATGAAGGTATTTTTTCTACCTAGAATTAGAAAAAATAGCACTCCTATATTTCTGGGTGGTTTTTTGTTGGTTACAAACTAAAATTTGGAGTGTTGTACAAGGAGGTTGTAGTCACACTCATGTGAAACCCTAAAAATATTATTGCTCTACCTCTAAAATAAAGATTCTAATAATTAAAATTAAAAATTTATGTTACGTGTTGTGCAAATTCATGTTGATCCATGAATTTCCACAGCAGACCCTTTCTTTGTGACTGGAAAAACAAACCGATAAATAAGTTATGGGGTTCCTCGTGAATTCCTTCTAGATGATTCATGTCAAAACACACTTTCCTTCAATTCTTATGGGTATGATAGTGAAATAATAAGGGAACCTAACTAATGATATTGCAATTGTTCTGTTGAATGTGCTCACATGTGGAATTTTTCATTAATTACATAGCAGTTCAAAAATTCCTTATTTTTGTGCATTAAATGCACCCAAGAGAATGTTACCATTACTCTATTTCATGTGTTGGAGGTGCCTTGGTCACTGGATGGGAGCACCATGCGTCAAATTCCATAATAATTCGTTACAAGCTTGATTTCACAACAAACGGGCTTCTACAAGTTTTTGTAGAAAACAATCACCATTTTGTAGCAAACAATCTTTGTTTCATAGAAAACAATAACAATTTCACACTAGACTATTACAGGCAATTTCTCAGCAAATTGTTTTGAACATAAGAAATTTGTATTCATAGAACGATATTTTAAAATGTGGAAAGATATGTGCAATGACCATGATTGAATAATCCATAGCATCTGAACCTTTGAAGAAGAACCTTATAACAACTTGTCCATGTGTGAGTTGATCTTCAAAAGTAAATACATAGTACACTACTTCCCTTAGCGTTAATATGAAATTTAATGAAACACTAAGAAATGTAAATGAAAGACACTTTGAACATAACTCTCAAAGATGAGCATTAAAATGACTAATGAGGATTACGAGTAAATGAAAATGGATTAAAGATAGGGAAAATAAGATGTTAAATGATGGTAATTTTGTGGCTTATCATCTCCCCCAGACTCAATATGTTGCATGTCCACATGCAACCTTGTGCCTATATCAACCAAGTTGTAAGGGCAGATACTTAATGAAGCTTGATACTACATATTTCTTAATGTGATGACTCCAACTTTGAAGCATAAATAAATTCATGAATTATTCTTCAAATTTATTCAAGGAAATAGGGTGAGTGAACACAACACTACAATGTTTCCCATATCATCAATTAGATTGCTTGATGATCTTCAAACACCCAAAGTATCTATGCTAATATTTCTAGGTCAGGCACGAGTATTTATGTTGATATAAGCTACCATGGAATACCCTTGATGGATATGAAACAATTGATAAATGGCCTATTTTTTCTTTTTGTCAAAGCATGCCAAAAGATATTTGAAACATATATGTTGTAATCTTTTTAGTTGTGGTTGTTATTGAATATGTTGGCAATATAATTGGTTTTTTTTTCATTATATGTAGTGCACAACACTTCTTATGAACTTATAAATTTCACAACACATCAAACTCCTTTGTAACATGTATACAATATATGAAATGATTTGAAATACACATACCAAACGCAATATTGCCTCCAGCAAATATCAACTTGATTTTTTTCTTTGATAGAAGCATGTTCCTCTTTCAATCATTTCCTTTCTTTATCCATATTGCTTGCTTCTTTTATGTTTATTCATTGTTGTGGAGAAAAAAATCATGTGTCTTCTTTTTCCCTTGCTACTGGTTCTTGTGTGGCAGTAGCAAGACCTTCTATTGTTGGTCCTTATGGAGAAACAATAGGGCTTCCTTGATTTTGGTTCTTTTGTAGCAGCATCAATTCTTGACGTAGCAATACTAGTTTCTTTCCTTGAGCAGTTTCTAGTCATTATCATTGCTTAGATAAATAGCCAGGTGTTGAGATGGACATGAACCATGGAAATAAGGTAAGATGATGTCATGGTTTTTTATGGCGTGGTGAAGGCTTTGAATTGAAAAATTATAAGGATGATATGGGATGATAAGTGATGGTGTGGTCATGAATGGTAAAGGTGAATGTTTCCCCCCAAACTCAAGACCTTTTCTATCCTCAGAAAAGATAGAAAATGGTACGAAAGTATGAAAGAAAATACAGAGGCTTAAGTGTTTTCTAGATACAAATCTAAATTATTCAATGAATTTGATAAACAAATAGATAGAATAAGCATACCTATAACTACCCAATAAGTTTATGAAATTTGGAGCACATATGATCTTCTATGAAAAATTCTTCACAAGTTTCCATGGTGAAGAGAAAACATCTTTGAAAATATGTGCCAAGGACTATCAGTAAAATCTCTTCCTATTTCTAAAATATCTTTCTTTGAAGTTTTTAGTGAAGACTACTATAACAACTCATTTTGTTACAGGTTCTTGTGGGGTAGTAGTTTTTTCTTGCTGGAGAATTTCTTCAAATAATTTTTCTTTCTAATGTTGGTTCATATGGAGCAACAGTAAGGTTTTCTGAGACTATTAGGTGTTTTTTCTTATGTGACAACACCTATTTCTTAGCAATTTGATGGTTGGTTCTTGTGTGACAACCACATGAATGGTAGGTGTTGGTTCTTGTGTAACAACACCTACTTCTTATTAATCTGGTGATTGGTTCTTGTGTGACAACCACATGAACAGTAGGTGTTGGTTCTTGTGTAAAAAAACTTGTTTATTCAAAAATATGGTGTTTGGTTCTTGTGTGAAAATGACAGAAATAATTGTTATTGGTTCTTGTGTGACAGTACCAATGTTGTCCTTAGAATTTTTGTTATTTTTGCTACTTTTGTAGCAATGGTAGATCTATGAATTATTACTGAGAATAGAAACATACTAAAAAATTTGTAACACACTATTAGATGTTTGAAGATAATATTATTCTAGACATGGATAGTAGTAGGTAAAAGGAACATATGATGGACTGGTAGTAGCAAGCTCTCTTTATTCATCAACTAATAAAACTAGCATGGTAACTTCGCATTATAAGTGAACCAAGTTACTTTAATGGGTGGGTTAGGAGTGATTGAGGCAAGAGGTTATGGAGGTGTTATGGAGAAAATAAGTAGGCTAGATTTTTGATGTGATGGCAGTGCTTACATGAATGATATTCTAAGGCTTTAAAGTTAACCACGTGGGAAAAGAAAACTTAATGAACTTTAGTGGGAAATTTTAGCTTGGGAAGATGTATGGGCATACCATAGTAATTCAAGTCTTCTTGAAGGGGACTTGTGCATGAATGAAATTAATCATGTAGGAATGGGACTAGACTCCTAATCAATTTTCAATTTTTCTTGTAAATCTCCATATGAAATTTTATTGAATGTCCTTGTAGGTTAGTAGCTGGAACAATTATGCAATGCATCCCTAGGAACTTGAAAAAAAAACTCTTGGGCATGGTTTTTCCAAATAATCATCATCACATGCTAGCAATTTCATGGTGACATGCCTATTTCATGAAATTCAGCCTTCAAAAATCACGCATCAATGGATTGACCTCCATGATCCTTAGTTAACCTGCAAAAAACTAGCAATTTTCCTACAACATATGGTGAGATTATGAAGGAAAAGAGTTATGAGGACTTTTTTTTCCAATAAACATAAAAATGTTTACAATTAATGCATATAGAATAAATTTCCTAAAGGATTTATTCAAAAAAAATCACTTTTACCTACTAGGGAGTGGTGCCCTGCTAAGACTAACTGGCAGTATTTTGAAGATAAGTTTTTCATATGATGTCCGATTGGAGTGATTGCAAGGAAAAATTAAAGTATATTTAGAAGGCTATCTCTAGTAGAAAGGGGTTTAAAAAAAACATTTGAAGCAATATGTCAATTATGTTGAAAAATAGGCTATAGGTTATGATGTTTTTAATTTCCAACCTAGACCACTAGTCATGGTTTTTTTCTAACTTTCTCGTTTCATGATGGATTGACTTGATTAAAATTGGAAATTAAAATATATTAATTAGATTACCCAAAATATAAATATGTTTTGAAAATATGAAGAATTGGTGATTCAAGTGTACCAATGAATAGCCTAGGAAACAAGTTTTCTTAATGCAGATTTATGACAGACAGTCAGTAATCAGGCCATAAATTTCCTTATAAATAGATTCATAAGAGAGTATGTCATAGTAACATTTTTGAAAGATGTGTCCATTTGGTCTTCTAAAAATTAACTATCCCAACTCTGTTTCCTGGAAATTTTGTGAAGTCAAAATGTTATCGGTCAATAAATATCTATTTTTATTCAAATCATGATTTGAATATTTTATATTTTGTTTGGCGTGTTCATAGTAATGTAAATATTCCCCATTATAGAAAATTTCAATATTCATTTCATGGATCTTGTGATATGGCTCCTAGAAAATCTATGGCCCCTAGATGATTTGTAGTAAATTGTGACTTCATCATACTAGATCCCATTCATATGCAAGTTTTGGATAAAATTACATGGTTATAAAAATACACAAGAATATATAAGTTATTTTCATGCATATTTTCATATGAAAATGAAACGTTTATGCAAAGACACTTAGTCAAATTCCTCACCAAGTCACTCACTAAAGCATGAGATATAAAGCATTCATAGTGATGTGAGTGATTGTGGCCTTCAAAGTTGTATGAAACCATGCCTCCTCCAAATTTTTCCTTGATCCCTTTTGTTGCCTCCATTGCTTTGTTTCTATAGTGCCAAGATAATTTAAGCAACAATATAGACTTCTTGTGTTTCCTCATTAGATTTTTGATGCACCCTCAACAATGGGCAATAGAATTTGGATCACTTTTAAAGTAAATTGGAATAAATAAAAAACACTTGCAACCTTATCTTGACTTGTAAGCATAATATTAAATTTGTTATTAAAGACTCCTTTATAAAGTCTTGGGCAAAATTTACCAAGAATGCTTGAGATTAGTGCAAGAGTCACAAACAACATTCTATTGCAAAGAGGTATTTGAATGCTTACTTAGTGATTTTGCAACAACATAATCCATATGGTATTGTTTAAATTCAAACCCAAGACATAAGTGATTTTTACTCCTTCCTTCATTTTTCAAGATCAAATAGACTAGGTGTCGATGGGCCCCATTAATAGGTACATAACAAGGCTCATTTTTCCATCCTTCAGCATAGATTTACCTCTTTCCTCACATTTGATATCATATTTTAAACCATAGTGTGTTTATTAGGAATATTAAAGGATGTTTATCATATCTTGTGGCCTAATATGATCAATGTGGAGGAAAATAATGCATTTACTATGTAGAGATATGTTGGAGGTAGTTGTAGAAGATGTAGGAGGCTTGTGACCTACATTTACTCACCCACAGTTCAAGGATCTACTAATAATTGATGAACTCAAGGATTGTGAGGATCTGAGGGGGGACATATCCAATGTTTTAGGGATTTTGGAGGGAAGTAACCATCTTTCCAACGAGGTTGTCAGTTAGTCATTTTTGTATATATATAAGGAAGCCCAAGGGCTCAATAGGATTCGATTTTTTGGAGAAGATAGAGACTACTAAGAGCTAGGAGCTCAAACTTGTCATTTTCATTCCTTTTATCATGTACTTGAGCATTGTTTTACGTTAATGAGAAGCCTTCTATTACTTCAATCTGATTTTTATTTAGATGGTTGAGTCCTCTTGGGTTAGGGCCCAACCCAGAGACTCTAGTCTCTCTCTTTGTGTATTTTATTTATACATTCTCTTTCCTAGCAGTATTTTCTTTCCTTCTTAATAGGATTTGTTTATGAAAAAATGTTTGTGTAGGTTTATCAATCACCTCTCTTATGGGAAGTGTGGTTGGGGATTTTGTTTTGGCAAACCAAAAATATAGTTATTTTCTTTATGCATTAGTTAGGTCTTGATTAGCCTTCTTTTTGGATCTTTGCTTTTTACAGATTGGTGATTGGTTTAGCAGTTTTATTTGAGCATAGGAAGAATAATATATTTTGGATGTAGATCTCATTCAAGCTACAATATAGGTTTTCTTTTAATGCAGTAGCTAGATATCAAATAAAATTCAAGTCATCCTTTCTTTGTTACTTCAAATTTCTGCAATTTTCATGCTCTAGATGTTTAATAAGATTGAGTAAATTTTTGTGGCGTGCAAGTACTACTATTTATTTTCAAGGTTAGAAATTTTATTTACACTCATTTTCTTACAACCATCATTTTTCCTTCTACCTCACAACTTTCTCAAAACATTATTCACTGAGAGTACATTTCTAGTTTGTTGAATGCCACCATGTACATTGCACCTTGTGCAAGATGGGATCCTGAAGGGTACTAAGCTTAGAAAGTTCCTCATAAAACCTTATTCTACCTACCACTACCCTTTCCCCCCTTAAAATTTCCTTTTTATCCCTCAGAATTCTCATGGATTCAATCATGTAGCAATCCTCTAACATCATGTAGCACATTGTAGAAGCCCTCCAAACTTTACCAGAATTTCCCTTAAAGACTTTTTTTTCCTCCTCGCCCCTAAATATGTATTTTAGTCTCTTAAAAAATGATTTAGGAATACCAAAGACCACTTAGAACTTTCCTTTCTACCACTACAATTCATTTCAGTAATTAGGGTTAGTAGACAGGTTCATGAATTAAATAACATAGTGATGATTTTCATGATTACTTTATGAAGAACCTAATAAAATTTGTTGATATAATATCTCTTGAATGCAGTGATTAAAGTGTGATTTCATTCTATTTACTTTATGCAAGGTATATTAGGTTTTATTTCTTTGTTCTATGCTTCTTAAGCTAGGGTTTCTATTTCAAGCATTGTTATTTCCTATGGATATACTAAGTTTCCCTTTGATGTAACATTTACATTCTGCAAGCAGATTAATGTCTACATTCTGCAAGTAGAGTAGCATTTACATTTTTTCAAGTAGGTTAGCACTTACATTTGAGCAAGTAGGTTAGCATTTATAGTTTTGAAAATTAGAATAGCATTTCCATTTTTGCAAATAGATTAACATTTCCATTTCTGCAAGTAGATTAGAACTTTCCTTTTATGCAATCTCTTTTTCTTACAAATATAAATTTAGTTGATAGAGTGTTATTTGTATAACTTGGTACGGTCCATTTCCTCAGAGTAACTTGAGTAGAGTTGAGCCTACTGTGCATATAGCACTATCACCTCTTAATTTTATACAAACCCCAGGTTGATAATTAAAGTTGGTAGCCTTGGGAGTTGCAACGCTCTTGTTACAATAATGGGACTCATCACTTTTTGGAATTGTTTCCAGGGCAGTGTCTAAGTAGGTGTTGTTTCTGCTTAGAGTTGCTTTCTTTTCCATTTTATTTTCACTTTGCATCATTTTTACTTGTCTTGAAAATTAAAAAAAAAAAGAGAAAAAATCACAAAAACACACAAACTTATTTCATGCCTCATACGATTAGGGATAATATATAGAAATTTATACCGAAAATACCCACCCCTTTTAGAAGTCAACCATCACTCTTCTTTGGTGATTATGAACATCCTACACTAACCACAGAGGAGTTGGAAAATTCTTTAAGTGAGAAGCAAGAAATATTTGAAGAACCCACATCACCCTTCCAAAACATGGCTGAGAACAAGAAGACTGAGCTCTTTCCTATTAGAGAAACCAATGGGGAAGCTAGAATGAAAAACATAAGCCCCATTGCTCTCCTACACTTCCATATCCTAGCTTATGGGGACCTTGATACATATATGTTAGAGTTTGTTGTGGTTTGTAGAACCTATGATTACACTTCTAATGAGTAGAAGCTAAATTTGTTCCCTTCCACCCTTAAGGATGAAGCTTTATGTTGGTACATGAGCTTGGAAGGATGCAACATCACCACTTGGTATCAAATGCAGCAAATCTTCAATCAAAAATATAAGGACTATTGTAGATCAAGGGAAACAAAAGAGGTGATCTTTATGATGAATCTAGGGTAAAATGAATCCTTAGAGGATTATGAAGAAAGATTCCAACTCAACTATAGAAGAGCTAATTGTACCTTTGACCCAAAATCCTTGAAGCTTGTATTTCTCCGAGGGATTAGGGGGGATTTGATGGAGACCCTTAATATGTTTTCTGGTGAAGACATTTACCATCTAAATTATGAATACATCAAGATAGTATTCAAGAATCATTATAGGGCTGCAAGGAAGAGAGTTAGGTCCAGTCAAGGCTTGATCAACTCTTATCCCTCTACCTCAACCATCAAAAACGAAATAGGGAGCATGTTAGAATACTTCAAGAGTGAGATGTTTCACACCTTCCCCTTGCAAATGGATACTAATCATATTAAAAAAAGAAACAGGAACATAAAAGGCATTAGATATATTTTCCCTAGATGCACCAAGAGGCACCTAGGAAATGAGTGCCCACTCAATGTCATAGATGTTTTCTCTATTTGTGAGGAGAATCATGCAACTGACAAATGATTGTATCTTCTAGACCTGAAGGTTGTGTATCAAGGGGCAAAGTGGCTTGGATCATATTTGCTTCATCAACCAGAGGAGATCACAAGGACCTTAGGCATATTAGAAAGGCATGCAAAGTGCACATTATCCTTCTTTCAATTCAAACCTAAGTGAACCATTCCAACCTTGGTATTCTCTATATCACTCATCTTCCATGCCCTCTCCTTGGTCTTATTCTCCTCAATACCCTCTTCAACCAGTCAATCCACCCTTCCAACCATATCAACCTCAACATCCTCAATGGGGCAATCCTTCACAAGGATGGAGGCCTCAAGCAACCCAACCTCCTACCTTAATGCTTCCTCCTCCACCTCAACCTTAGCTACCCCACAATAGTCCACCCAAGCAAACTCAGATGCCTACCAACCCAATATAAACCCAAACAACAAGTAGGTCCAATAGATTTATAATGGGGAAACATCCTATCCTTATTATGTCATGGAGATCCAAGAGATCAACCTTAGGTCTGGGAAACTATTTCTATATGCTCTCCCGCCTTCTCCATGTTAATATCTTCAAGAAGAGAAGGAATATAGTGCCCCTCAAGCCAATATACCTCCCTATCCTAAAATTTTGGTCCAACCCAAATAACACACCCCAGAAGAGGTTGAAATTCTAGGAGAATTGAAGAACATGTGTGTTAAAATACCCCTTCTCCAAGTCATCAACTATGCTCCCATTTACAACAATATTATCAAGGAAGAGTGTTTAGGAGGCCTAGAAGAAGAAAAATAGATTCCCCCATTATCAATGTTGTTGGGAAGTTGAATGATCTAATTCTTGGGAGGTTATCTCCCCAAATTATTTGGATCCAAGTAGCCCAAGAGTGGATGTGCACATTAACAATATTGTAGTCCCCAACACAGTGATTGACCTTGGGGATACAATCAATTTCATGACCAAGGAAACTATGTTGAATCTCAACCTCTAAAGAGACTTGAGAAAGACCACTACAATGTTGCAGCTTGCAAACATATCCACAATAGCCCCAAAGGTATTTATTGAGGATGAGATGGTCTTCATTGAATCCTCGGAGTACCCCACATTCTTCCTTATCCTCCTACCCAAAACCAAGTTTAATGTGTACCCTCTCATCTTAGGGAGACCTGACAATTAAAAATGGACATCTCACAAAGTAGCATGTATTATACCCCCCTACTCAACCCTTTGTTGAGCATGAATTACCCTTGTGGGTAGAGGAAGAAGAGGAGGAATATTTTTATTAGCCATCCCTCTACCCAATTTATAAATTAGAAACTACTTTAGGAAGCATGTAGCTAGATGAGGATGACCTTATGATAACTTTTTGCAAAACCAGCTTCCTACTACCATGCCAATTTATGAGCTAATAGAAGAATCCATAGGGAAACCTAAGAATAATCCATGGGCCAAACTGATCACTACCAATTTGATAAAGATCATGCTAATATTGTGGAAATCATTCCATCCAATGCTATGATAATCAATCCTTCCCTCTCATCATAGCAAGAAGAGAAATTGTGCATTGTGTTAAGACAACATCTTCATCCTTTTTCTTGGGACAATAAGGAAATGAATGGGGTGCATCCATTAGTTTGTACCCATCACATCTACATCAAGGAGGGATGTAAACCTATGCACCAATACCAGCGGAGAATGAACACTGCCCTTAAATACATTTTGAAGGAAGAACTACAAAAGCTATTGGGTACAAGATTCATTTACCCCATTTCAGATATTGAGTGGGTGTCCCCTCTTGCTATAGAACCCAAGAATAATGGGAAGTGGAGGATGGGTGTTGACTATAGGGAACTCAAAAAGGATACAAATAAATATAATTTTCCCTTGCCTTTTATTGATCAATTTTTGGATGGCCTTACAAGGATGTTCTTTTCATTCGTAGATGGATTTAGTGGGTTTAATCAGATTCATATCAGCCTTGAGGATCAAGATAAGAACACCTTCACATGTCCATGGGGGACCTTTTCCTATAGAGTCCTTCCATTTGGCTTGTAAAATGCCCCGACTACCTTCTAAAGGGAAGATTTAAGTATTTTTGTTGATCTTGTTCATGACACAATTGAAATATACATGGATGACTTCACTCCTTATGGAAATTATTCCAAGAAGCTCTTTCCAATTTGTGTAAAGTTTTAAAAAAGTGCATTGAAATGAATCTCTCACTAAGTCCCAAGAAGTGTTAATTTTGATGAATGAAGGGATCGTACTAGGTCACTTCCTTTCTAAGGAAGGGATCCAAGTTGACCCTAAAAAGATTTCCATTATCAAAAGGGTTCTTGTCCCTCAAAAATAAAGGGTTTTAGAAGTTTCCTTAGACTAGTTGGATATTACAGGAGATTCATTAAGGATTTTAGTAAGTTGGCTTCACCTTTGTTTGGATTGTTAACTAAAGATACATATTTTTGTTGGATAGATAAATGTCAAGAGGCATTTGAAGAGCTGAAAGAGAAATTAACCACTACACCAATTATGATAGGTCCCAATTGGGAATTGCCTTTCCACATCCACACAAATGCATCAAACAAAGTTTTAGGAGAAGATTTGGGATAAGTGGAAGAAAATTTTCCATATTCCATATATTTCATCAGTAAGAACCTCTCTAAAGTTGAACTTAATTACACAGTTACTAAAGAATAACTTTTAGTTGTTGTGCACTCCTTGAACAAGTTTAGGCATTATATCACTGGGTACTAGGTATTTGTTCATATTATCATCCAACCATTAAATATTTAATGAATAAACATGATGTCAATGCTAGGATCATTAGATGGTTATTATTGTTGCAACAATTTGATATAACCATTGTTGACAAGCTAGGGAAGGAAAATGTGGTTGCAGTTATTTTTCCTAGACTAACATTACCTGCAGAAAATGAGGAGATGGTAGATGATCAAGTTTTGAGCAGCTCTTTGTTATTTAATTATTGTCTCCTTGGTTTTCTAACATAAAACATTTCTTGATTTTTGGGAGATTCCGTCCTAATATATATTCCAAGGAGAAGAGAAATATTGTTAGAAAAAGTGCCCCTTTCACCTACGAGGAAATATCTTCAAATTAGGACTAGATCAAATATTAAGGATACCTATAAGAGAGGATGAGGTTTTTGACATCCTCTCAGCATGCCATGATGGACCCTTTGGGTTCCATTTTTATTCCAAGAAGATAGCTTTGAAAATTATCCAATTTGGCTACTATTGGCCCACCCTACACCAAGATGCTAAGAGATACACCGCCATACGTGATGAGTGCCAAAGGATGGGTAAGCCTAAACCAAAGGATAAAATTCCCTTACAACCTTAAGTGTTGGCATTATGATGCATGTGTTGTACTTGATGGCAACCCACTTGTAGAAGAACAACTCACTTATATATAACTAGATGAATCTACAAAAGAGATATCAGATGTGACAGAATACATGAGGTGCAGGGGAGCTCAAAGGGATCAATTCAGATGTAGTGAACAATGACAACTCATTAAGATGACAGTTCTCAGTATGGCAAGTTAACTTTGCCATCAAGTCCAAAGGGGGAGATTGTTGGCATTATGATACAAGTGTTTTCCTTGATGGCAACTCACAAAGATGACAGATCATAGTGCAGTTGGTCAATAGCAAAGAATTGATGATCAGACTACAAAGAATGAAGAAAGAAAAGTATATATGTAGGTTCACTATATACCAAGTCATGTACACATGCAGGTTCACTATATACCAAGTCGCGTATATATGCATGTTCGCTATATACCAATTAGGGTATACATGCAGGTTATACATGCAGGTTCACTATATACAAAGGCGCGTATACACGCGGGATTGCTGATCAAAAGTTGTCTATGTGTATGCACGCACTTTCATGCACGGAAAAGTGTGTACATGTGAGAAAGCTTATTTTTGGGTCCATGGTATTTAGACCTATGGTTTTTTACCTTGGTATTGTGTCCGAAGTGTTGAACCCAGGTATTGGTTCCCTAGTATTGGTTCTAAATGGTTTTGGTGTTGGAAATAATACTGAGGAGGGGGGGTGAATCAGTATTATCTGGTCAATTATTTTCTTTTTCAAACCCAAAACATATACGCTACTTCAGTTAGAGAAAAACCACGTATATATGCAACTACGGATAAGGAAACCCACATATACCATATAGACTTATAATTTAAAATATTCTACAGATGTTGAACATTAATCTATGCATCAAGATCATATAAACAGTAACCAGGAACAGAAAAATAGAGCAGAAGACAATCACACACAAGAACACAAGATATAAGGTGGAAACCCAATGTGGGTGAAAACCACCTGCTGCAATATGTCTCTATCTTTTCAATTAGAAACTTATTTTTACAATGATTCTGTACTGGTGCAGTCCTTTACCAGTACAGAGGCTACTACCTGCAGAGAGCTACAACCCTCTCTCGTTTTCCAGCTTCTCCTGGAAGTGAGCTACAACCCCCTTAGTTCTTGTACTAGTTGAGATACTAGTACGCAGGCTGCTACCTGCAGAAGACTACAACCTTCTCTTCCTTCCAGGGACCACGTTTCATAAATTTTCAGACTGGAACCACAAATAACATCAATCAAACATCAAGAATTTCTACATCAACCAATCACCTTTTCACCAATCAAAACTGAATCAAAATAAACACTTCTATGACGACTGTACCCAGATCATAATAACAGTAATCACACCCCACTTCTGAACCCAGAACACTGTAGCAATAAACAGAAGTAGCTAGAACATAAATCAAGAGATGTACGCTACTTCACTATTCAGAAACCTGCGTGCAGATCTATAAATTC
>APFE030607342.1:127219-165473 GCA_000404065.3 Pinus taeda
TTTCAACTGGATCCACAAATAACATCAAGAATTTCTGCATCAACCAATCACCTTTTCACCAATCAAAACTGAATCAAAATAAACACTTCTCTGACGACTGTACCCAGATCATAATAACAGTGATCACACCCCACTTCTGAACCCAGAATTTTGTAGCAATAAACAGAAGTAGCTAGAACATAAATCAAGAGATGTACGCTACTTCACTATTTAGAAACCTGCGTACAGATCTATAAGATTTCCCATGTGCGTGCGCTTTTCTCTGCATGAAAGTGCGTGAAATTTTTTCTTCATGAAAGGAACTTTTCTCTGCATGAAAGTGCGTGAACTTTTCTCTGCGTGAAAGGAACTTTTATCTGCATGAAAGTGTGTGAACTTTTATCTGCATGAAAGGAACTTTTCTCTGCATGAAAGTGCGTGAACTTTTCTCTTCATGAAAGGAACTTTTTTCTGCATGAAAGTGTGTGAAAGTATGTGAACCAGAAAATAACTTTGCTACACTATAATTTATCATCTGAGATGAGTGGGTTGCCATCAAGTACAACATATGTATCATAATGCCAACATTTGGATCATTGTATTGAGTAAGGCCTAAGACTATAAAAGGAGAAGAAGATCATTATGCAAAGGTATTTAGAAAATCTTGAATATCTGATGAAGTATGAGATCCAGTATGCAGGTTATGGGTTCATGATACCTTGATTGATCTGAGCTAAGGAGGAATCTCAGTGGTTGATGGAGAACAAGATCTAAGGATAGATCGGGATCTAATGGCTTGGAATGAATCATCTCTATATGGTTTGATCTTTCTTATTCTAGATCTGTATACTGACACATGTAATGTTCTATAAATATTATGATCTGGGTATAAATAAAGTTTGGAATCACCGCAAATCATGAATGAATATTTACAGATGTATACGTTGGTTGACTATGATAAAAGCGTGTACATACACAAGTTAGATACATATAAGTAGTGTATACCATATGAGCTATGATGTTTGAAGTTACAAGTGGTTCTGGTTGTTGATGAGTTCTGATGACTGTTTATTGGTGTCAGTATTCTGCATATTCAGTTTGGTTGATTGTGTGTTGATGGATGAGATCTGTAATGGATCAGGATCATAATGAGTTATCTTTATGTGATCTAATGGACTAGATATGGTTGCTAACTTATGTATTACCCTTGTATATGTAATGATCTGGGCATGTCTGAAGTCAGGAAATGCAGCGAAGTTATAAGTAAGTAATTGATGACATATACGTTGGTTCACTTTGGTAAAGTTGCGTATACACGCTGGTTCAGCTCTTACAAGTAGCATATGCACTCTGATTTTTGATGATACAGTTAGATCTGAACGTTGTTGCAAAGTTCTATGTTCTGCTCTGTGTTCTGGTGACTGCAGCTTGTTGACAAGGTTTCAGTGATTCAGTATTGGGTGATTCAGAGATTGATGATGCTAGTGTTGATTAATTGTATGCTTCAATGATATTGATGGGTCAAGTATGAAAATTGGATGAAATGTGGCCTTCAGATTATGTTGTTGTGCTTCAAGAGTATCCAATTTGAAAATTTATGAAACGTGGTACCTGGAGGAAGAAAGAGAAGGTTGTAGCCTTCTGTAGGTCGGCACCTACGTACTAGTACATTAGCTAGTAAAATAGAAAAGGGGGTGATAGCTCCCTTCCAGTAGAAGCTGGAAAACAAGTGAAGGTTGGAGAATTCAGTAGGTCGGCACCTACATACTAGTAAAAGGATCGGCTAGTACAAGAGCTAAGGGGGTTGCAGCTACCTTCCAGGAGAAGCTGGAGAACGAGAGAAGTTTGTAGCCTTCTACAGGTAGAAGCCTGTGTACTGGTATAAGACTACACCAGTACAAAAATATTGTAAAAAGAAGGTTCTTATTAAAAGAAGATAGAGACGACTTGCAGCAAGTGGTTTTCACCCACATTGGGTTTCCACCTTATATCATGGTGTTCATGTGTGCTTCTTGTGTGTGATGATCTGTTATGTTTTACTGCTCCTGTTTACTTTTCATATGGCTAATAATGTTCCAATGCACTCATTAAGGATCAACTAACTAAAATCATAATTTTACTGGATATACGCTTGTTTCACTACACACAGTTGCGTATACACGCGGTTTGCCTTAAGTGAAGTAGCATATATGAATCTTAATATGGAAATGAAAAAGTTATATTGATTTGATAATACTGATTCCCCCCCCCCCCCCACCTCTCAGTATTATTTCCAACAATTGGTATCAGAGCAGACCCTTTGTTAGAAGCTTGATCGCTTGAAGGAGATATGTAGATCAATGGGAAAGAAGCTTAAGAAGAAAGCGCCTAAGAAGAAGACGACATCTCAGAAGAGCTATGATAGTGGGAGAATCAATTGGGGAATATGTGGAAGAAGCACTTCAAATTTAGAATCACTTTAGAATGAAGATGAACAAGCAAAAGAACTATTAAGTATGAATTTGTTATCCTCTGGTGATACATTTATCCATCCATTTGAAGATGATGAAAGTGATAGCGAAACAACTGAATTTTCTCTTATGGGTGAGCAAGAAAGATATCAAATAGAGGTAGAATTTAAAAGGCGTACAGAAAAAATTAGAGAGCAACAAGATCTATTAAACAAAAGGGAATGTGCCTTCAAAGAAGAAGCTACCAAACTAAAAACTCAACTAGAGGAAGGAAACAAGGTAAGGAAGTTATTCAAAGACAAGGAAGATCAATGTCAAAAGTTGTAGGATGAAGTGACATCATTAAGAAATGAAGTTAATAAAAGGAGCACAACAATCAAGAAACTCAGAGATAGATCCAGTTACTATGAAAGCCTTGAAGCTATGATCCTCTCACTAAAAGAAGATCTTGAAGAATCAAATAAGCATAATAAAGAACTACTCCAAGCTTTTGAAAGGCAAGAAAACGAAGTTCTTGAACTAAGACATTAGTTGGAAGAAGGAAGAAAACATGAAGAAGCAGTATCATGAAAAAGAGGAGCAACAATAGGTTGTGGTAAATATTCTAAAAGATAACTTAGAAGAAAAGGATAAGCTCTTACGATTTCAAGATAGGACTAAGATCTTGGATGATATTCTTAGTAGTCAAAGGTCTCCTACTATCAAAACTGGCCTTGGTTTTTATGAATCTATTGAAGATGAATATAGCTCACAAGGAGAGGCAAGGAACTCTAATGAGAAATCTAAAATAATTAACAAGGAGATGAGAGGACAACCCCAACAGCCAAGGAAAGAAATTCTTCAAAGAAAATATTTTACTCCTCCGATGAATAATGTTGAATGTTATGTATGTCATAATTTTGGACATGTTGCAGCTAGATGCAGAATAAGAATGGTTCAAGACCATCATACAGAAATATCATCACGTTCCAGGTACTTTAAAGGATATTGCTTTGCTTGCAATATGTTTGGTCACAGAGCTGTTGATTGCTATAGAAGGAATATGAAACATGTAAGATGTTATGCATGTAACAAGCTTGGACATACAGCAAAGGAATGCAGGAACAAAGTACGGGCACCATACCAAAAGGAGAAAACATCATCACACTTGAAGATATGGAAGAAGAAGGAAGTGCAATCAAAAAGATATGGCACAGCACAATATACAGACATAACAGACTCAGAGGGAGCTGAAATTGTAAAAGTCCAGTGTCCTAAATCTCATACGCAAGTTTCATAAAGGGAAGTCACATATATAAGTGAGTTAGTTACTGCACAGTCACGTATATGTCAGTTTGAGGAAAAGCAGTAGAGGCAGGCTCAGGAAAAAGGGTCTGATATGATTCAGTCCATTATTTTCTCTGTTTGATAATGGTTACAATCTGCTGATGATGTGTGGAAATGTCTTGACACTTGTAAGATTTTTAAAAATTGTTTTGATCCTAAATTAATGATGATGATGCCTTGATACTTCTTGCTAATACATGCATGATCAGATTTGACAGTAAGCAAGATGGCACAGGTTCAGGGGGGGCATATGCTTTTAATAATGCATTGTTGGCATTATGATTAGTAGTCCTTGGTGATGATGCTTGTATATATCTTGTTATGATATGGTTATGAGTTGTCCATGACAAAATCTCATATGATTCTTGGGGTTACATAGTTGATGTTCAGATCAGATTTGTGGTTGATTCTCTGATGATTACATGGTGATCTTCATAATGATAAGGAGAGGTACAAAGCTTGAATACACATCTTCATTACTTGATGATGAGTCACTCATATGTTGTTGTCGTCATATGCATAAAGATCATATAATACAGTTATGATGCAGGATTCCTATAGTTCTTGGCGCTCATGTGGATGAGGATTGTTATTGTTGATGATATCAAGAAATCTTGACAAATGATCTTGAGCTCAAGATACATAGTGCTGGATACATGGATGATTACTCAAAGTTGCATTGTTGGAGACATGATGATGATGAGTTCTTACCTATATGATGATAGGTTGATACTTACGTATGTTGATTGACGCAGATGTTCCCAAGTGATGATACTTGGATCATGCAGATCTTGATGTTGATGAGATGGCTATGGTATTTTTCACATATGATATAATGTGAATGATTCTGTATGTCATATGCATAATTTTGTTCAAAAAGATGAAGTTGATGCAGACATACCTTGTTATAGGTTGATGACTTATACACTAATGAACATATACAGGTTGTTGGTCTAGATGTTATTGACAGATGCTTATGGAACAGGTCATACATTGTGTATGATAGTTGCTGATGACTATCATGATCTTATTTAGATGTTTGGTCTCTGTTATAAATGTTGTGTAAAGGTCATATCAAGACTCATGATGTAATAGTTTGTCTCTATCTATTGTAGTCATTTGATGAATCCCTTTTGGTCATATGATGTAATTTGTACCCCCACTATGCATGGGAAAGATGATGTAATATTTCGGTCATACATAAACAATTGGTATCTGGTGTATCCCCACTTGGTTGGGAGGATGAGTCAATATTGGTATATCCCCACTTGGTTGGGAGATGGATGTATGTATGAGTCTTTGGTGATAGGAAGGTCATTTATGATAGAGTCTTGTTCTTCTTAGAACATCTTTTTGCAGACCTTGCTTACAGTCAAAGGGAGCATGAACATCAGCTTCAGCATAATAAAGATTTCAGCATGTACTCAGAGGGAGCATGGACAGATTGGTACACCTTGGCATATACAAAGGGGGAGCTCAATCAGAGATTTCAGCAGGTACTCAGGGTGAGTATGGGCAGTAGAATGTATATCAAGGAAGAGAATATCTTGGTTTGCCCTTTTCCCTTGATGTCAAAGGGGGAGAGTGACTTGGTATGGTTGTTGCCACCAAGTCCAAAGGGGGAGATTGTTGGCATTAATATGCATGTGTTGTACTTGATGGCAACCCACTTGTAGAAGAACAACTCACTTATATATAACTAGATGAATCTATAGAAGAGATATCAGATGTGACAGAATACATGAGATGCAGGGCAACTCAAAGGGATCAGTTCAGATGTAATCAACAATGACAACTCATTAAGATGACAGTTCTCAGTATGGCAAGTTAGCTTTGCCATCAAGTCCAAAGGGGGAGATTGTTGGCATTATGATACAAGTGTTGTCCTTGATGGCAACTCACATAGATGACAGATCATAGTGCAGCAGGTTAGTAGCAAAGAATTGATGATCAAACTACAAAGAATGAAGAAACAAAAGTATATACACAAGTTCACTATATACCAAGTCATGTACACACACAGGTTCACTATATACCAAGTCGCATATATATGTAGGTTCGCTATATACCAAGTAGGGTATACACGCGGGTTCACTATATACAAAGGCGCGTATACACGCGAGATTGCTGATCAAAAGTCGCATATGCGTATGCACGCACTTTCATGCATAGAAAAGCATGTACATGTGAGAAAGCTTATTTTTGGGTCCGTGGTATTTAGACCTATGGTCTTTGACCTTGGTATTGCGTCCGAAGTGTTGAACCCAAGTATTGGGTCCCTAGTATTGGTTCTAAATGGTTTTGGACCATGGTATTGAGTACGGCCTAAGACTATAAAAGGAGAAGAAGATCATTAGGCAAAGGTATTCAGAAAATCTTGAATATCTAATGAAGTATGAGATCCAGTATGCAGGTTATGGGTTCATAATACCTTGCTTGATCTGAGCTAAGGAGGAATCTCAGCGGTTGATGGAGAACAAGATCTAAGGATAGATCGGGATCTAATGGCTTGGAATGAATCATCTCTATACAGTTTGATCTTGCTTATTCTAGATCTGTATACTGACACATGTAATGTTCTGTAAATATTATGATCTGGGTATAAATCAAGTTTGGAATAGCTGCAAATCATGAATGAATATTTACAGATGTATATGCTGGTTGACTATGATAAAAGCGTGTACATACGCAAGTTAGATACATATAAGTAGTGTATACCATATGAGCTATGATGTTTGAAGTTATAGGTGGTTCTGGTTGTTGATGAGTTTTGATGATTGTTTACTGGTGTCAGTATTCTGCATATTCAGTTTGGTTGATTGTGTGTTGATGGATGAGATCTATAGTGGATCAGGATCATAATGAGTTATCTTTATGTGATCTGATGGACTAGGTTTGGTTGCTAACTTATGTATTACCCTTTTATATGTAATGATCTGGGTATGTCTAAAGTTAGGAAATGTAGCGAAGTTATAAGTAAGTAATTGATGACAT
This sequence comes from Pinus taeda, assembly GCA_000404065.3. NCBI lineage: Eukaryota > Viridiplantae > Streptophyta > Pinopsida > Pinales > Pinaceae > Pinus > Pinus taeda. Next base: position 133,969 of record APFE030607342.1, read on the forward strand.
ATACGCTGGTTCGCTTTGGTAAAGTTGCGTATACACGTTGTTTCGGCTCTTACAAGTAGCGTATGCACTCTGATTTTTTATGATACACTTAGATATGAATGTTTTTGCAGAGTTCTGTGTTCTGCTATGTGTTCTGGTGACTGCAGTTTGTTGACAAGGTTCAAGTGATTCAGTATTGGGTGATTCAAAGATTGATGATGCTAGTGTTGATTGATTGTGTGCTTCAATGATATTGATGGGTCCAGTATGAAAATTGGATGAAACGTGGCCTTCAGATTATGCTTTTGTGCTTCAGGAGTATCCATTCTGAAAATTTATGAAACATGGTACCTGGAGGAAGAAAGCGAAGGTTGTAGCCTTCTGTAGGTTGGCACCTACGTACTAGTACATTAGCTAGTACAAGAGCAAAGGGGGTGATAGCTCCCTTCCATTAGAAGCTGGAAAACAAGTGAAGGTTGGAGCATTCAGTAGGCTGGCACCTACATACTAGTAAAAGGATTGGCTAGTACAAGAGCTAAGGGGGTTGCAGCTCCCTTCCAGGAGAAGCTGGAGAATGAGAGAAGGTTGTAGCCTTCTACAGGTAGACGCCTGTGTACTGGTATAAGACTGCAACAACACAAAAATATTGTAAAAAGAAGGTTCGTATTAAAAGAAGATAGAGACGACTTGCAGCAGGTAGTTTTCACCCACATTGGGTTTCCACCTTATATCATGGTGTTCATGTGTGCTTCTTGTGTGTGATGGTATGTTCTGTTTTACTACTCCTGTTTATTGTTCATATGGCTAATAATGTTCTGATGCACTCATTAAGGATCAACTAACTGAATCATAAGTTTACTGGATATACGCTTGCTTCACTACACACAGTTGCGTATACATGCAGTTTTCCTTAACTGAAGTAGCGTATATGAATCTTAATATGGAAATGAAGTGGGGCATGGATTTCATTAGACCAATTGATCCCCCATCTGGACAAAAAAGATACCTCATTGTGTGCACTAACTATTTGAAAAAGTGGGTTGAAGTAAAGGTAATAAAAGGAACAACAAAGCATAAGGTAGTAGAGTTTCTAAGGGAAAACATATTTTATAATTTTGGATTCCCAAGGGAGTTGGTCACTGATCAAGGATATTAGTTTACTTCAAATCTTATTGAGGGAATCGTGGAGAAGCATCATATAAGGCACAAAAAATCCATTTCCTATCATCCTCAAGAAAATGGGCAGGTGGAGGCCACAAACAGATCTTTGGAGAACATATTTACTAAAGTTTTCATAAACAACAAAAAGGATTAGATATCCCAAATTATGGAGGCCACTTGGGGCTATAATACCACCTAGAAAACCATCACTAGGTTCACTCCTTTTGAGTTGGTTTATGGAAACAAGGAATTATTGTCTATTGATTTTGAGTACAACACCCTAATAATGGTAGCACAATTTGACCTAGATATCACCAATGCTCAGCGAGAGAGGTTGCAATAGCTCAATGATCTTGATGACCTTAGATTACGAGTCGTCATGCATACTAAGGTGTTCTAATTTCAAATGAAGATTGGCATGATAAAAACATCAAAGAAGGGGCCTTCCAAGAGGGTGATTAGGCCCTATTATATGACTCTATATTCAAAGACTTCAAGAGAAATTTGATTATAAATATGGTTAGTTCCTTATCTAATGGAAAATTTTCATTAGAACGGTACTATCCATATCAGAACAATTGATGAAGAAGGAATTTCACTTTTAATCAATGGTTACTAATTGAAACTCTACAAGAGGCCTTTGTCAAAGGAGGAGCTTACCAACTCAATAAGAAAGGAGTTTAATGTAATTGGGGGCCTCACAACTCTCAATTCATCTAGTCTTTGATTAGAAAAAGAAGAAAAAGAAAAATAATAATAATAATAAGCCTAGTGAAAACCTCCATGAGGCACCTGAGGAAAACTCTAGAACTGAAAACCTGCATGAGGTATTCCAAGAGTCAAAAAAAATAGAAAATAAAATATCCCCATGTGAAAACCTCCTTTGAGACACCTGAGGTAGTCCTATAGATTGAAAACCCCCTTTGATGCAGCTTGCAGGTCTCTCAAAAAAATAAAAAATAAAGGAGAAAAAAAGAAAGAGAAAATTTGAAAAAGAGAAAAGAACAAAGGAAAAACAATGGATCACGTACATCATTGTTGCTAACATGTTTTTTGTAGGGTTCTATCCATAGCCAAATAGGATAGAAATCAAATATATAGCTTCAAAACTCCACTTTTCCATCCACCAAGCTAGCTCTTTGCATCTCCTCCATCATTTCACTACCTTCCCCGGGTTCCTCCATCACCAATTCACCTATATCACTCAATTATGCCTCAGTCCTGAAGTGTTACAAGATTGTCCTGAAGTGTCATAGGATTGTTTAGATTTTCTACATGATTATGATCAACATAGAAAAAGGGTTTAGATCTTATTTTTTCATAGAGGAACAAGAGGAGGGGTCCACCACACCCTCATCATACATCCTCCACATCATTTGGCCTCTCTTCCACCCAAATATACACCTTTGTCCATCAAAAATTTCCATTTTCACCCCTTATTTCATCATTTACACCAAAACAAAGGCTTATGATCTTTGTCCATAGATTGATAATGAATTATCAGTGTTTTTGGAGGCATTATCTAAAGGATATTTTGATCCTAAAGGGCTTTGTGTGACTACTACAGGAAGACACACAGTCCTATAGGAGTTTGAACAAAACCTATAGGACCACATTTGGAAGCACCAAAATGAAGAATCAACCATCATGAAGGCAATGGAGAGTCATTTCCTTGATTTTGGGCAGCCAGAAGGCCTCTTCAAAGCTACTACAGGATCATTGTTAACCTTCAACAACAACATTTGATCCACCTCCTACAAAACCTGTGTCATCAAGCTTCAATTAGCCAAGCACATTTCAAGAAAAAATCACAAAAAAAATCTAGAGCAGAACCAATGCAAGGAGCAACAAGCATGAGAATATGACACCTAAAAAAGCTAGCAGATTAGCCATTACTTTCGATCCCAAAAAAACATACATACATTAAGTGTTCAACATATGGTCTAGGCAAAGGTATGGAAACTCCTCAACTCTTCCTTTAAGCACATAATAGTTTGAAAACATTTTGAATGCATGAGGAACAAACTTTTGTAAGTTGAAGGTGGCCAGCAGTCTCGTCCACCCTTAAATAGTTGAGTAAATTTAACCCCCTCTCTCATCGCACGTGGAGAAAATGAAAAAAAAAATGAAAAGGTGATGATTTCAAAGATTGGAACAATGGGTCTATTAGGATATTAAAATTTTGGAAGGTGAAGGCTAGCTAACTCAACACATTGATCCCACCACCAAACCAAAAAATGTATAAAGAGTAGGCCCAAGCCTCACTTGTACCAAGAGTCTCCTTCAAAAATGGTAAGAGAGGCCCACTTCATCTTCGAGAGTTAAGATAGATACCACCAAGGGTCCCATAGGTTTCCAAAGAGAAGCTACGAGGACAAACACTAGCTACTATAGGATTGACCCGAGAGGTGGAAAAAGGCTCGATTTTGTGAAAATTTTCCTCCAAAACCCCAAATCCATCAAGGAGACTCCAAGGGAGGGGTAAGTATTAAATGTTCCTCACCTTCCATGCACAAAAAGATGGTGAAATTGTTCAGAATTTGCCTGTAGAGGCATCCTATAGCAAACCCCTGAAAGTTACAATTTTTCAAACCCTGATTTTTCTTCAGTGATAAGCATGCTAGAAGAAGGGTGAAATTTTTTTTAATTTGGCATATAATTTTCTCCCTCTAATAAAAAAAAAGGAGAGCCATCCCTCTCATTTCTTATTTGAAACCCTAGGCTGCCTAGAAACTGATAATTAACATAAAAATCCTTGAAAAGAATCTTGAAGAAGCTACAATAGAAAACATGGGAGGAGGCTTCAATAGGAGGGAGCCCACAGACTCCAAAAGAATCTGCCAACATCCTCCTGTTAGGAGCATCTTCACAAATCACCAATTGATGGAGTTTTTTGAGAAAATCAAAGGGAATGATGATGAATTACCCATGAATTTTTAATGCCCCTCCAACCTCATGGGGAAGATAGTTCCACTACCATTGTGAGGGGTCTTGTCATCCATTTAAATGAAAAACTGATTAGCAGGGTGACCATATTGGCTCTAGGAGTTAGGTGGGGCAAGGAGGAGAGAACAGAAGCCATCATAGCTAAAAATATTTTCTTCCTCCCTTAAGAGAAACCAACTAAAGATAAGGATGGAGTTAGAATGGAGAGATTGCCTTACCCATGGGATGAAGTGGCCTATCCCATCTTAAAATACATATATTGTGAGGGGAGGCTCAGCTATTTTATGCCTATCCTTTTAAGCCACTTCATGAGATGAGGTTCTGGGAAAAATTGCCTATCATGAGCAGATTCAGTATTCCCCACTTCTTTCTTCAGTCCATAGTGTAAATGAGTCAAAGAGTGAGAGAAGGGAAACATCAGTACATTACTCATCATGGACTCACAAGGATCATTATCATGGATGATTTTAATCATATCAAGAACCATGTGTCAGGGACAGACTTTGAAGACATGGACAAGGAGGCCTTCATTGAAACTCAAGCCCAAACTCTGCTAGAACGTGAAGAGGCCACAAAACATAGAACTGTTGAAGGATATGCTGTAGAAGAGAAGGAGGAAGAAAATGGAGAATAAGTTAAAGAGGATAATGAAGAGGAAAAAATAGAGATAGAAAAAGAAACCCGTGGGGAGCCTTCTAGGCCAAGGAGAAGACAAGAACAAGTAATTCTTTCAAAAGGTGACACTGAATAGGAGGTGGATGCCACCTTGCTAGCCCTTAGTACACATGTCAAGATAAAATGGAGGGATCCCAAGCAAGTTCCCTTTTATTTCAAAATGAGAAGGAGTGGTAGACTCAAGCAAGGGCAACCTCAACCTTCCAAAACTACCCCCATCACCAGTGAAGAATTAGCTAGTCACTAAGAGGGAGATCTAGAGAAGGGTAAAAAGAAAATTGAAGAGGTGACCTCCCTCACAACTAAAGGAAAGTAACCCCAAACCTCACTAAGAAGGCCAAACACCAGTGGATCCAAGATGATACAGCTACAAGAACAAACTGCCATGTTACAAGAAACCAAGGTGGTGCGAAAGAAAGAAGAGAAGTTGCTACATGATAGAAAAGTAGTGCTACAGGAAAGTACAACACCACCTCATGAAAGAGGAGGACAGTAGGAGCTACAGGAGCATGATCCTCAATTATATATTGGATCCTACTACAAATTTTATGAGCAACGATAAATCATACCCATTAGGTTTGCAATCCCTGTCTTGCTTGAGCTAGAAATAGAAAGAGGTCGAACCACCGATGGATGAAAATTTCTAATTTTAAGGGAGTTGCAGATGTGGACCTCATGGAAGAGAGAATGAAGAAGATGGGTTAAGAAATGTTTAATTTGAGGTTAAGAGAGTCAACCATGAGGGAACAACTACAAATGGAAAACAAGATATTAAAAGAGCAGTTGCAGGAGAAAGAAGGGCAACTTGCCACCATGGAAAGTTTGGCCATGGAGGTCACCCAATGAAGACATCAATCAAAAACACATGTCATGTTCCTAAAAGAGCAGTGGCTTCAATTTCAAATCAAAACCCTAGCATAACATAGTTCACTTCCCTTCTAACACTACAAACAGTCTATTGGATTTTGTCATAAGGTTAGTGTGGAGGACAGAGCTAAGATGGCATAGTTTTACATGCACAATCTCATATTTATTGACATTAAATTCTAGAATCCAAATTCTCATATGGGGGATGTGTAACTTATGGAAATAGCCTCTTAGTTGGACCATAAGGATGCAAGGGTTGAAGAAGCAAACAGGATCAAATCCAAAGAGACTAATAAGCCCCTAGGTCAGATCAGAGTTGAGGACCCCTTGCCTTGTCATAGCAACCATAGGCTCATCTCTGAGGATCCCAAATTAGCACCATGCTACATATAGAAGCATAATAAATCCATCCAACACTTTGAATACATGTTCAAACTGCTAAGGATTGAGTGCTTGCAGGCTTTTCAGCAGAGATGGCACTTATTACCACATAACTTGCAAATCAAAGAGTGTCACTACCCAAAGAGATTGAGGAATTCCTTGAAGAAGACACCCTTCTACAAGAGGATAGTTCAAATATTGAAGGAAAACTATATTGGTATTAATTTTAGCCCTCCTTTATTGCTAGGGATACAAGAAAGAAAAGAGCATATATAAGAGCAGTAAGCGTGGGCAGAAATAGACAAAAATGCAGGGTTCCACCCTCAAGAGGGCATTCCTTCAGATATTCCTTGGGGCGTTAGGGTGGCCACCAGGGCTATGTATAATATGGAAATAAATGTTGAGTTACTCAGAGGGTGAGGAACACCTTCAGTATGGGGGTGATGATGGACCCCCATTAATAGGTACATAACAAGGCCCATATGGCCATCCTTTAGCCTATATTTACCTCTTTCCTCACATTTGATAGCATATTTTTTACTATAATATGTTTATTAGGAATACTAAAGAATTTTTATCATATCTTGTGGCCTAATATGATTAATGTGCAAGACAATAGTGCATTTACTATGTAGAGATACATTGGAGGTAGTCAGAGAAGATGTAGGAGGCTTGTCCCCTACATTTACTCACCTACAAATTGACTTTCTCCTTGTATTTACTCACCCACAGTTCGAGGATCTACTAATAAGTGATAAACTCAAGGATTGCAAGGATCTCAGGGAGCTAGAACCATCGTTTTAAGGATTTTGGAGGGAAACAACCCTCTTTCCAAGGAGGTTGTCTCTCAATGATTTTTGTATAAATAAGGAATCCCAAGGGCTCAATAGGATTCGAACTTTTGGAGAATCATTAGAGACATTTTGAGGTCTAAAATGGGCCACCTAAGAAATATTATAAAATAATAGTGGAAATAATAAAATAAGATTATATTATATTATCAAATTTTAGAAGTAAAAAATAAAAACTACTTTTTCAACTCATATTTTCAACTTATCTCCCTACGGTTTTACTCCAATTTCGAGTGGGAGCACTCATTAGATGATAATTTTAATTCATCATCCAACGACTACCCATGTTGTATACTTTCAATGGACCATGCTATAAGAAAAATAAGAAATACATGAAAAAACATTATTGCAATCACGTTGTTTATGTATTTCTCATTTTTAGTGTAGCAGGGTCCATAAAAAGTATGCAACATGGGTACTCCTTGGATGAGGAGTTAAATTCTGCATCCAATGAGTGTTCCCACTTGAAATTTCAGTAAAATCATAGGGATATAAGTTGAAAAGGTAATTTTTTATGTTTTAATCTATTTAATTTTTTACTCCAAAAATGGTGAATCATCCCCCATGGTTGACATCATAATCTTGAATCCTATTAGTTTTTATAAAGTTAATTTTAGTTGTTCATTTTTGTTTTGAGGCCCATTTTTCAGCTCAAAATTTCTCTATGATAGAGACTGCTAAGATCTAGGAGCTCAAACTTGTCATTTGCATTTTTTTATCATGTATTTGAGCACTATTTTACGTTAATGAGAAGCCTTTTGTTACCTTCAATCTTAGTTTGTTTTAAAGGGTTGAGTACCCTTGGGTTAGGGCCCAACCTAGAGGCTCTATTATCTCTCTTTGTGTATTTTATTCATGCATTCTCTTTCCTAATAGTATTTTCTTTCCTTCGTAGAAAGATTTGTTTATGAAAAACTACTTGTGTGGATTTATCAATCACCTCTCTTATGGGACGTTTGGTTGGGAATTTTGTGTTGGAAAACAAAAAATATAGTTATTTTCGTTCTACAATAGTTAGGTCTTTGATTAGCCTTTGTTTTGCATCTCTGCTTTCCACAAATTGGTGATTGGTTTAGAATTTTTCTTTGAACAAAAGAAGCATAATATCATATGGATATAGGTCTCATGTATATTATAAGATAGGTTGTCTTTTAATGCAGAAATCAAATCTTAAATAAAATTCAACTCATCCTTTCTTTATTACTTCAACTTTCTACAATTTGCATGCTCTAGATATAAGCAAGATTGAGCAACTTTTTGTGGTGTGCAAGTAATATTGTTTATTTTCAGGTTTCGCATTTTCATTTACACTCCTTATCTTACCACCAACTCCTTTATTTATACCTCACAACTTTCTCAATACAATGTTCATCAAGAGTTCATTTATGGTTTGTTGAATTCCATCGCATGCATTGCTCCTTATGCAAGATAGGCCCCTGAAAGGTACTAATCTTGGAAAGGGCCTCATACAACCTTATTATACCTTCCACTACCCTTTCTCACCTTTATATCTCCTTTTTATCCCTCAAAATGCTCACAGATTCAATCTTGTAGCAAAAGAGGACAATCATGTAGCATCCTACAGCAACCTTGTAGCATCATGTAGCACCATGTAGAATCCCTCCAAACTTGACTAGGATTGCCTTTAAAGCTTGATTTTTTCCTCCTAGACCTTAATGATGTATCTTATGTTGAGAAATCTAGGGCATTATCATTAGATTATTTCTCTTCTATTAGTGACTATTTGTCAATGCTTTTTACTTGTTTAGATTAGGATCTTCTTCATCTTATATTATTAGTATTCTTCTTCATCAACAGGAAAACCCACACAAATTATTCTTATAGAGATTCCAATTGACAAATACTAAGACCAAGACCCTTAACCTAATACCCACTCCAAGACCAAGACACACATTCTCTTGACAGTCCTCTTCTTGACTCCTCTTCCACAGAGATCTTCATTATCTTCTGGATACTGAGATATACCTTGACACTGAGGTATTTCATTCTTGACATCGAGATATTCACCATTTCCTTAACACTGAGATCTTCACCATTTATTTGACACCGAGATCTTCACCACTTTTTTGACACTAAGATCTTCACCATTGATTTACACCGAGATCATCACCACGAAGACAATACAAATTTTAGTTACAACGAACTATTATGTTATCAATGAGATCTGAATGCATCGAGATAGAGGTATACTTCTTTTATCCTTAACTGATTCCCTTTCCTTTGATCACTTTAATAAAGGTCAAACCACATAATCTTCATAGCTATTATTCTTACGAAACCATAGATAGGTTTCCAAATTTCTTACTACAATGGTATTCGAATTTACTTGACGGTGACTCACCACCAAAGCTAGAGATCTGAATTTCTTGATGATTGTACTAAAGGTCTAATCCCATTACTTTTATCCATCCAAAAAATATCTAAGTTATTGACAATGATCATCCTCTAAAAATCTCAAAGGAATTTGAACTCTCTTACTATGCCAAAGATCTGATTTTTATCTATGTCTTACCCATGCGAAAACACAGAGATATCACCGAACTATTTTCTATACTTCATCACCAAAAATTCAGAAAAAAAAAAAAAACTGAACCTGTGTACTTGACTAATTCGAGGTGCCTTCACACCTATATATAGTGGTTTGTCTGTCATGTTAAGCCGACATGAACCATGTGAACTGATATGAATTCATAAGGTAGGTTGATGTGATCTTTACTTTGTTCGGAGACCGACTTTAAGGGAGGAGAACTGTGCTTGTCTTTTCGAGGGCTTTCTAGACACTTAATTGACTCATATACATTTTATACATGCTAAAGAAGGGCTCTTCGTACATGAAATTAATTCTTTGACATTAATGACAAATCCTAAGGCTCTCAATGGAAGCCATCTAAAATAAAATTACTTGATCATAAAGCCCATGAAGTAAGGCTTACAACAATAATTTTATTTTTCTTCATTACATCCTTTACAAGAGACAATTACATGTCATTATGAAGATCGGACCTAGTTACACTTTTCAACACTCCCTCTTAACTAGGGAGGTATTCATAATCGTACTTTGTCATTCTCAATCTGAAGAATTTCTTATAAGAAGAATCGGATTGGTAACCCTTTTGTCTAACATCATATCAACCAACATTTTCTGATAGAAATGCCTTGATTAACAGCTCTATCCACGTGATCAGAGAAAAATTATGGTGAGACCAATGATTCATAAACATCAAAATCATTGTCTCTCAAGGTACATACTTTGCTCGGGTGTTCACAAAGTATGACCTTCTTTGGACTATTATTATCTTATATGTCCAGTCCTCAAATAATATCAGTCCATGACTACTCTTATCTTGGATTCCCTATCTCATCCTCAAAGAGTATTGAATGTCAGATGATTACCTAATCCTTCATTCTATCTTCCCAGGTGAAGACTAGAATGATGTGTTTATCTCTCCCTCTCAATTAGGGAGGACATATCAATTCCAATAAAAAAATGTACTTATTACTACGGAAGGAATGTACCTAACCACCCTCTTGGCTTAGGAATTTCCAAGTTTCTTCCAAGTAAGAAACATTCTTTTAGGCTCCCTCTTAATTAGGGACCTACAGCAGCTCTTCGACTAGTTGCTTGAAGAGCTCATTCATTCGATGTCATGATTTTCTTTGTCCAAGAGTCTTCATCAGTTGTGGCTTTTTCATAGGGATCATACCATCCATCACTTTCATCCACGAGTCAGTCATGTCACCATTCCTTTCATCATAAAGTGATCCATCAATCCTCATTTGGCCTTGCTTCATGTCATGTTGCTTTCTTCATGCCATATTTTCGGAAGGATCTTACATCCTTCTATATGGTCCTCTTGGAAGTCATCCACAATTCTTCCCCTTGGATGTCTTGCATAAGCCCATCCAGATATTTGTTCAAAAATAAGAAATGAACACTTAAATAAAAATTACCTTTGTGATGGTATTTCATCACGACATCTTCCTGTAGCTATTAGAATCCTACATACATGTTGACACATCTCCCAAATATATCCAATGTCAAGGGTCTTCATCTTTTCCAGAATTCCATAAGGGTCTTCATATCTTTCTGGGAGATTTCCCAGTCAAATCTTCTTTTTCTTATCTCACGATCTCTTCCTTCTTTTCTTCAAAAAAAATTATTCCCGGGAGCTTCCAATCAGAGTTCCTTAGTTGTGTTCAACCACCTCATACTTCACATGAAGACATATTATGTTGATTTCATCTAGTGTGACTTATGCCTTCCTGGATCCTTTCAGAGGAGGGGATCCCTTTCCCTTGATCATGCTTCTCAAGGTAGAAGTAGTGATCCATGTTACCTGCAACATTAAATTCAAGCATACATACCTCATCTACTTTTAGGTCATCTAGGCTTCTTTTAGCAGTTTCCTTGATTGAAAATATCTTCAACCCCTTGAATTTATTTATCTTTTATATCATCATACCATCCTCTCATTAACTCCACAAGTTGGAGTTCTTGATGAAACACTTGCTTCCTCTCTAGATCGGTGAAACCTCTGATGAGGATTCCATCATAGAATCTTGAGAATATTTCATATCCATATCTGGAAGATGTATAATGAGCCTTGTCCTGGTTAACTTCTTTCTTTTCCTTAAGTTTGCAATGAGGTTCCCAAGAGCTATATCCTCCATATTTGACTATCATGGATTTTGTTCTGGTTGTCCTTCATGATTACCTATGGTGATGTCATGAGATATTTTTTCTATTGCTTCCATGATGCCATGATTCATCTTATAATTTATTATCGACATATCCTATAACAAAATATTTAGGAGCTATGACAAGACCTTTTGTGAGGGATACTATCTCATCATAGTAGAGATCTCTTACTTCCTCTTTTCTTAGACTTATTCTATTTGGCTCCACTTCTTCGGTTATATGGGATTCTTATCTTCTTCTTTTGATATTGTCTCTTTAGGAAAATATTTCCTATAATGTCCATACTTCTTATATCCATAGCATTAAATCTCTGTTATGCTCTTCTTTCTTTTCTAAGGAAAAAAAATTCCAAACTTCCCTTTCCTTCCTGCAAATGTTTGATTCCTTTAACCTTCAATACTTTTACCCCCAACTTGTCTTCTTCTATCTTGCATAGAAACCACAAGTTCTTGAGTGAGGTAAATTTCTTCTCCCCATGGATATTTTTTACCTTTTCATCAGTTAGTGAATGATGATTATATTCTTATCATCTCTCCTAGATCTCGCAGTTGAGATGTTATGAAGATGCCCCTTCATTCTTTGATACCTTCAATTTTGTGTAGATCAGATCTAAGCTATGTGACCTTCTTTGTTGCATCATCAGAGAATAGTTCTACCATCTTATCATATAATATATCTTTGATGTCTCCAATACTACTATATGAGGGGACCTTTTATAAGAATCCCTTTCCATGTATTCAAAGGAGACCTTTTCATTGATGTGTTCAATGACTTCATTTTCTTAGAGGACTATAACTATCCTCCTTTTTCATGCAAGGAATTTTGATGACCCAACCATCTTATAGATCTCCTTGCAAACATAAATTCATTTTACCAAATTTGATTAAAGAATGAAATATACTTACTTGACAAATGAAGATAAAATATTCAACTTGATCACTTTGATGATGGTTTAAGAATATGTATGTTTTGTTGCTTCCTCGGATGATTTTATTCAATGAGAGGGAACTTACCTTATACCTTTTAAAATAATGATAATTCATTCTCGCTTTTAAGATACTTCAACTACTTTGGTAGTGAATGTGTATAGATCAGAATTGCTTCTAGGGTTTTGAATTTCTTAAAGGTGATGTGGTATTCATCTTTAAATTCCTTCAAGCTACCTTGATTTGTAGATAACTTGGTGAGGGTTTTTGTGGTTTTAGAGGATCCAAAATGTTTGTTGTTGTAGACTACTTCTTCAATCTAGGGTTTTATTTTTCAATGTAGATCTTGATCTTTTGCTTTTATAACCTTTGACTTGCTTAGATGCCTTTCTTGAAAACTTGATCCTTGAATGTCTCTTTGATTAGATTTCCTTCCTTTGAATTTTTCACCTTAACCCTGGTACCATGTTAATAAATCTAGGGAATTGTTATTAGATGATTTCTCTTCTATTAGTGACTATTTGTGAATTCTTTTTACTTATTCAGATTAAGATCTTCTTCATGTTATATTATTAGTATTCTTCTTCATCAAATAGTAACTAATGCATGAAAATAAATAGACAAGAGACACAACATGTAGGCTATCATCCAGGGCCAAAACCTCTCACTCTTTGAGAAGAAAACCTGCACAAATTATTCTTATAGAGATTCCAATTAACGAATACCAAGACCAATACCCTTGACTTAGTAGCCAATCCAAGACCAAGATGCACATTCTCTTGACAGTTCTCTTCTTGACTCCTCTTCCACCAAGATCTTCATCATTGTTTGGATACTGAGATTTGTCTTGACACTGAGATATTTCATTCTTGACACCGAGATATTCACCATAGAGATAATACAAATTGTAGTTACAACAAAATGTTATATTATCAATGAGATCTTATTGCACCGGGATAGAGGTATACTTGATTGTTCCTTCACCAAGTCCATTTTCTTTAATGATTATAATAGAGGTTGAAACACAGAATATTCATAGCTATTGTTCTTAAAAAACCACATAGAGGCTTTCGAATTTCTTACAGCAATGATATCCTAATTTACTTGACTATTGATCACCACCAAAGCTAGAGATCTGAGTTGCTTGATGATTGTACTAAAGGTCTAATCCAATAACTTTTCCCCCAAAAAATATCTAAGTTGTTGACAATTATAATCCTTTGAAAATATCAAAGGAATCTGAACTCTCTTGCTATTTCAAACATCTGATTTTTATCTATGTCTTACCCATACAAAAACGCAGAAATATCACCAAACTGTTTTCTATACTTAATCACCAAAACTTCAGAAGAAATACAAAGTTGTGTACTTGACCATTGTGAGGTGCCTTCACACCTATTTATAGTGGTTTTCTTGTCATATTAATTTGACATGAACCATGTGAACTGACGTAACTTCATAAGGTAGGCTGACACGATCTTTACTTTGTTTGGGGGGCAACTTCAAGAGATGAGAACCATGCTTGGCTTTTGGAGGGCTTTCTAGACACTTAATTTACTCATGTACATTTTATACATGCTCAAGAAGAGCTCTTAATATATGGCATTAATTATTTGACCTTAATGAAAAATCATAAGACTCTCAATGGGAGCCATCTAAAATAAAATCACTTGCTCATGAAACCCATGAAGCAAGGCTTACAATAATAATTTTATTTTTCTTCAGTACATAATTTACAAGAGTCACAATTACATGTCATTATGAAGACTAAACGTAGTTACACTTTTCAACATCTTAGGCTCTGAAATAATGATTAAGGAAGACCAAAGACCACTTAGGACTTGCCTTTCTACCACTGCAACTCATTTCAGCAATTAGGGTTAGTAGGCAGGTTCATGAATTATATAGCAGAGCGATGATTTTCATGATTATTGTATGAAACACCTAATGAACTTTGTTGATATAATCTCTCTTGAATGCAATGATTAAAGGATGATTTCATGCTCTTTACTTTATGAAAGGTATATTAAGTTTTTTTTCTTTGTTTTATACTTCTTAAGCTAGGGTTTTTTATTTCAGGCATTGTTATTTCCTATTAATAGACTAGGTTTCCCTTTGATGCATTTGGAAATAACACTTGTAATAGAAAATAAACAGGGTTGATTTGTTGGTTTGTTGGAATCAATTGAGAAATTGTCTCAACAATTGGTTTCATGTTTACAAAACGTTGGATCTAAATCCACTTATATAAGTGTGATGCACTAAGTTTTTAATGAATGAATAAAATATAGTTTATGCTTTGTGGGTAAACACTTCAAAATTTGTATCAAAGTAAGGATTGAGATGGCTCGTGTTAGAGCATATTGTCAAATATGATCAGTCATGAGTGTATATACAGTTAATGACCATCAGCATTGTCCATTTGGCGACTTCTTTCAGTGTTTACTCAATACTTCCTTTATTTCTAAATTAGTATCTTTCAATTAAATTTCGCTCTTGTCTAGTAGCAGGATTCTTCTCTCTATTTTCCAAACCTAAAAATACTAGATTCGATGTGAAATCAGACAAGTTGTTCAACTGGCATGAATATGTTCAAGATGCTCAATTGTCATGAATCTATTCAACTGGATTAGTGTGGGTATCACGTGGAGTTGTCATCTGAGAGCTTGTGGCTGGCTCATTAATCTTCCCAACTGAGTTCTCATTCCAGAGTGACCCTTCAGTCTATAGCTTATGGATTTCTCATCATAAGGAGAATATCTTGAGGTGGAAGAGGGTAACTTGAGGACAATTGGTTCCATTGCCATATTTTTGCAAAGCTTCCTTGTAGATTTGTTACCGTTGTTAGCACTACACGAGGTAATATTTACTTGGTTTCTTTTTAAATGGAATACTTGGCATTGGAAGAGTTTAATGGACACAATTTTCATACACGGAATGTCAAAATCCAACTACAAATGATGAATAAAAATTTGTGGGGATCAGTAAATGGTACTGAAACAGATCCTACTAATCTCACTCGATTAAGTGCTTGGGAGAAAGGAGAGGAGAGAGTTAAATCTATAATTGGGTTATCTTTATCAGATCCCCAACTTCATCTAATTGATTTGAATAAATCTTCTACAAAGATATGGGAACATTTGAGTAAAACATTTGGGGAAAAGGTAGTAAATGCAAAGTTCTCATTAAAATTACATATTTTTAAACTTAAAATGCAGGAATAAATATCATTATCTACTCACATTAATGAACTCAAGTACATTATGAATTAGTTGGTGGAAATTGGAAGCAAAATAGATGAATAAGATGTTAAAGCTATATTGTTAAATAGTTTGTCATCAAATTATGATAATGCAATTTTTACATTAAGTCAATTTTCCACAAGAACCTTGGATGAAATGATTGAAACTCTCCTAGAAGAAGAGAAGAGGATGAAATCAGTTAATGTAGAGGAAAATTCACATACTCAGATGGCATTATTCTCCAAGGGAAAAGTCAATAAAAACAAGAACTCAGTGGAATGTTTTTACTACCAAAGACATGGACATACAATGTTCAATTGCAAAAGTCATGCTAGAGATATTTTGAATGGAAAACTCAAACAGTCAGCTAGCATAGCCATTTCTAAAGATACATTAGATGTTGTCTCTGAAGAATAAATAGATTCTGACAATGATTATGAATTTACTGTTGAGCCTCTCAAACTTTTCTAAAGCTTATTCATTTAATTATGTCATATTTAGTTGTAATTTTGTATATGTATCACTAGGAGGTCAAGTTGTATCGTCAAATTTTGAACACATTCAGTACCTAGATAGCTATCCTAGATAACTGTCAGACATAGCGAGCTAAATTGTCTAACAAGTGGTAGCTTTTCCATAGGATGGTTCATTACTTGGCCAATTTTTCTAACAATTATAGTGAGCTATGTAATTTGGTAGAATAACATGAGTTTGAATATTGTTGATCATGCAAGCTCATCAACGATGGTCAGAGACAGTTGTACCTTAAATGAGTCAAGTGGGAAGCTCAAAGATTATGGTGGAAAAATAGTGACAACCATGAGACTTCAGAGTGGGTAGAAGTGTCAGTGAAGGACATATCAAACTGATCTCATCTATATGTAGAATATAATTCATGTAATAATACAAGCATTAAGAGATGGACTTGGAAATAACACTTGTAATAAAAAAAATTAACAGGGTTGATTTGTTGGTTTGTTGGAATCAGTTGAGAAATTGTCTCAACAACTAGCTTCATATTTAGAAAATGTCGGATCTAAATACTCTTATATAAGTGTGTTGTACTAATTTTTTGATGAATGAATAAAAATATAATGTATGCTTTGTGGTTAAATACTTCCAAATGTTGCAACATTTACATTCTGCAAATAGATTAATGTCTACATTCTGCAAGTAGATTAGCCTTTACATTTTTGTAAGTAGGTTTGCACTTTCATTTGAGTAAGTAGGTTATCATTTACAATTCTGCAAATTAAAGTAGTATTTCATTTTTTTCAAATAGATTAACATTTCCATTTCCGCAATTAGAACTTTTCTTTTATGCAGTCTCTTTTTCTTGCAAATATAAATTTAGTTGATAAAGTGGTCTTTGTATACCTTGGTTTGGCCCATTGCTTCAAAGTAACTTGAGTAGAGCTTAGCTTATTGTGCATATAGCATTGTCACCTCTTATGATTTGAAATTGGAATAGGTGATTTCTTCCTCTTTTCCAAAATCAAATAAAACAAAACTTAGGATCGTGTGAATGCTTTGCAAGGTTAAAAATATGTCTTGAAACAACATGTTTTTCAAATGTCTCTCCTCGTCATGAATTAGTATTCATATGTAATTTAACATAATGAAAATAACAGCACATAATCCATGCAGGAATAAATTAGATCAAAATAAAAGGTTTGTTAATGGAGTTCACCCCTCCTGGGCTACATATCTAGGCCTATCAACATGACTAGACCACTCATATATTCAATGTCAATGAAGTACATAAACATTTGATGTAGGTAAATATGTGCCCATTACCCCTACAACATAATTTTCTCCTATAAATAACTCTCACAACAACAGAAACTCAAAGCATCTCCTACAAAGATGACATACTCCAACTAAAATGAGCTAAAAGAAGCATGTGAACACTTCAATTCCACATTGAAGCACATAAACAAAACTTCATGATAAGAGGAGTTGAACTTGAGACGAACCCTGCTAGTTACAGTTGTTACAGTAGCCTTCTAAAAGTGAGTTCCATGTCCAAATACCTTCCATAACTACTTCCAAACCCTCATTGATTCATACATCTTTAGTCTCAAACCTGCAAAAATATTATGTATATGTGCTCAAATCAGATATTGGATGTTACTAATAGATTCAGAACATCCAAAAACCCCTAATCAGCCTCTTTCTAAGCTCAATTTTGATAAAAACTCTAAAATTTATGAGCTTCCAAGCTCTCTCATAAACTTGACTATTAACCATCCTACAAATTCAACCTTCCATCAAACTATTCTACAAATCTACCCCGAAAATCACTAACGGACCGACAATTTACCTAACCACTGGTACATTTTGTCGGAAGATTAATTTAGCCTTTGGCCCTTGGAAACCAAAAATAAAGGCCATGTAGCCACATAGGGTTGAGGGTTGGGCCTTAACGCCCACCCCCACCCATTAATCCCCTTAAAAATTGGGCGAGAAGTCATATAGGCACCACGGGTCCAAGGGTCAGGCTAACTACCTTCCATTCCCATTGGGCCCCTTTACACTTTCCGTCAAGTCACATTAGGTTGCATAAGACCTAGGGTTGGCCCCCTTCCTTGGCACCTTCCGTCGAGTAATCCAATGTTCGAACCTGCGACCATATGAATGAACATATGGCCTTGGGGCTGGTCCCTTTCCAGGCACCTACTAGCTAGCACCTTCCACCTTCCTCTATGGATCATGTGTGATGGCCATGTGACTGGGGCTAGGGCTACGACCCATCCTCCCTCTCTTGTAGTGCCAAACTCCATTGTCGAGGTTATATGGTGTATGTCGTGTGGTTATGACCTTGGGTCAGGGCTTGTTACATAGTAATTTGTCACTAACCTCATATCCCCTGATATCGGATAAATTCAATCCCTGAGTGACATCTCTGCTGTGTTATACATCAAATAAATGTGTCCACATATTCCCAATCAATTCAGAAGATTAACAATTGCTCTTTAATCTTGAAGATTGACCATTTTTACCCATGCTTTTGCATTGTCGCAAGTGAACCTTATTCTTCCTGCGACGATTCTCTGTGATGAATTATAACGTCGCAACGTCGTCGCAGGGGTACATCTATTCCCTGCGACGGTTGAGTTTTAGGGCTCGGCGCAAGTCCTCAAGATCTTTCTTGCTACGATGACTCTGAATACACTGCTTCCTTGTGATGTTATCGCTAAGCCCTAGTGTATGACTTGCGATGATCCATATATGGTGAATTAGTTCAAACATAATTCTTCTGGGTGGTTCTAGAACTAGTTGTTAGGTCAAGGGAGTTCACCTTTCCTCCTCTGGGATGGTGGTTCCACCTTTTGAGAAACCTCCCTTGAGGATAAGCTCCCTCTCCCTCATTTTATGGAGGCTCCTCCTCTTATAAAAGCACTCCCCATTGCTATGATCAGCTAGTTTTTGGTATTGAGCAAATTAGCTAGCTTTGGTGTGAGTCTGATAGTTTGCAGTGTGAATTGCTGATAGTTTAGCAATTGGTTATGGATTTCCTTAGTCTTGTACTAGTGCTTATGAGTGAGAGAAAGAGTTATCATCTTCTTGGGAGACCCTTTTGAAAGTGAATGCTTGAAGAAACATACCAGCTGGACCCTCCAAGAAAGCTTGCAACGTCAAGGCTTGGTTGTAAGCTTTGCTTTTATTCATTTTAATACAACCAATGGTGATTTCCTATGTCTCATGTAAAATGTACGTGATGGCTTATGGTTCCTTGACTCTGTAAGTAAATAGATCATTGGTGTACTTTATTACATGTTACGTTGTTCTCTTGTGTTGTTTTAGGTGAATCGCTCATCGAGGAGAAGGAAATGATAGCTGAAGCGGTGCAACGAAAGCTCCATCGAACACCAATTTGAGTAGGCTCTTCCAACAATGATTGTTTAAGGAAATTAGCTATTGTTTTGTCTTGCTGTGACTAGACCCACTCTAGGGCTAGAGGGGTTGCCTCTGTCCACAAAGGGAACATTTCCTACATCACAAGTTGGTGACTCCACTAGCGGAAGATTGGCGCGGAATTGATGACCACAGCTATGGAATTCAACCTCCAAATTTGAACAGGTACGCATTGTTTGAAAATTACCAAGGTTAAAAACTAAAACAATGTAAATATGTTTTTTAATATTTTGCCTTATATAACCATTTTTTGAAATTTATGGTTTTTTAACTATAGGTTTTTGGGTTTTCCTATAGTTTTTTGGGTTTTCCTTATGGTTTTAGGGTTTTTAATTTAGGTTTTTTTCACATTCAACGTGTATCTTTGTCGAATGGGTTTTACACTTGTTTTCTCTTTGCAGGAATAGGTGTGTTGAATACAAGTGATATTCGATACATGCTTGGTAAATACCGCGAAGATGTCCCGTGAGTCCTCTTTAAGCTCTTTTTTGACTCGTAAAATATGAAAAGATTGCCGAGTCTTTTTCCCTTTTTGACTTGTTAAAGAGAATAAAAATGGCGATCTACTTTCAGCTCTTTTCTGACCGTTTAAGAAAAAAAAGATGGTCGGGCTTTTGTCGTTTCAAGCTCTTTTTTGGTTACGAAGCATCGTGTCTCCAGTAAGTTTTCTACTTTTTTAGGCTGGAAACACTATTTACGGAAGTATTACTTGACCGAAATGGTCGAGCAGTTCTTTATAGTATTGTTTTCTACCTTTTCAGGCCTGAGAGACAAAAACCTACGAAAAGGGGCCCCCTCAATTTTTCTTTTCTATGTCTTTTTCAAACTCTCTAAACATGAAAAAGAGTCCAAGTTTTACCTATGTCAGACTCGTTAAACCCTGACGACATTGGACTCATCACCATGATGAGACCCGAGCTTCTCCTCCCTAGGGCTCATTAAAATTTCACTAGGTTGGATTTGTCTGAAGGAAGAACTTATATCGCAAGCAGATGCTATCCCCTTCAAGCTTGTTTTTCAAAAATAATTGGGGTACTCGCCAGCAATGGTGGGGGAAAATTTGGAAATATACCATTGGTTACCTATGGCAACTAATCACTCTTGAACATCAACAATTTTGCCTCTCGCTAGGTTTGGGATATCCTCACATCGCCATTAGCCCTCCAGGGTTTGGGTTGTCATTTTTCCTCATTCCATTTGATCCTTGTCGTCTCCACCAATCCTTCGATCCCTTGGTACCAAAATGCTACTGTATTCTGGAGTCGTGTCGCTAATATGTTCAAGATTTTAATCCTTCTGCAATTTGCACACTTACACCCTCCTCTGATTCTCTGTCTCATTCATCTTCATCTTGTTCCTTGTCTTGTGTCATTGATGTGGGAAACATTATGGCCCTCCTGTGTCGGGTCGCTTCCTGTCGATATCAACTCATTATCCAGGAAGTTGATCTAGAGATTCCTTTTGGTACCTTGGAGCTTACATGCCTCAATGGCAAGTTCTTCGCACTTGATAGCAATCTTACATTATTGGTCTTTAATCGGGTGATTCCACGAGTGTTCGACTCCAGATCATTCTTCAAACTTTGTGGATTGTACTAGCAGTACCTTGAGAACCATTCACATTACTGGTGGTCTCTCTCACGTTTGTTAACGGTTTACATCACTAGCTGATAATCAAGTAATTTTCTAGTATGCTCGACTTCAGTACATCCATTCACATATTATAAATTGTACTATGATCGGTTGGGATCCAAGACCCCTGGACTAAGATTACATAAGTTCAGTTGCATGGATTGGTTCGTGATTGCATACATGACTCTTTGATTGGATGGTTTTGACCATACCTATATTTTTATATGGACTTATCGACTGGATGGTTGTGTGCATGCCACAAACCATGTCTATATGTCTTTTGGATGGCTGCACCCATGCCTAGACTACATGT
Source organism: Pinus taeda (assembly GCA_000404065.3). NCBI lineage: Eukaryota > Viridiplantae > Streptophyta > Pinopsida > Pinales > Pinaceae > Pinus > Pinus taeda. The sequence goes on from APFE030607342.1 coordinate 155,579, forward strand.
ATTTCACTGTCAGAGATATCAGTTGTACTTGCGCCTGCAGGCTCTCAGTGACGGTGTTCCAATTCGGTTATGATATCGTAAATCATTTTACCCCTCCCACTCTCTCGGGCTTCATTTAGGGGGCATCTGTTACACAGTAATTTGTCACTGACCTCATATCCCCTGATCTTGGACAAAGTCAGTCCCTGAGCGACATCTCCGTTGTTTCATACATCAAATAAATGTGTCCACATCTTCCCAATCAATCCAGAAGATTAACAAGTGCTCTTTAATCCTGAAGATTGACCCTTTTTACCCATGTTTCTGCATCGTCGCAAGTGAACCTCATTATGCCTGTGACGATTCTCTATGATGAACTATAACATCACGACGTCATCGCAGGGGTACATCTATTCCCTGTGATGATTGAATTTTAGGGCTCGGTGAAAGTCCTCAAGATATTTCTTGCGACGATGGCTCTGAATACACTGCTTCCTTGTGATGTCGTCGCTAAGCCCTAGTGTATGACTTGCGACGATCCATATATGGAAAATTAGTTCAAACAGAATGCTTCTAGGTGGTTCTAGAACTGGTTGTTGGGTAAAGGAGTTCGCCTTTCATCCTCTGGGATGGTGGTTCCACCTTTTGAGAAACCTCCCTTGAGGATAATCTCCCTCTCCCTCATTTTATTAAGGCTTCTCCTCTTATAAAAGCACTCCCCATTGTTATGATCAGCTAGTTTTTGGTATTGAGAAAATTAGCTAGCTTTGGTGTGAGTTTGATAGTTTGCAATGTGAATTGTTGATAGTTTAGCAACTGGTTGTGGATTTCCTTAGCCTTGTACTAGTGCTTATGAGTGAGAGAGAGAGTTATCATCTTCTTGGGAGACCCTTTTGAAAGTGAATGCTTGAAGAAACATACCAGCTAGACCCTCCAAGAAAGCTTGCGACATCAAGGCTTGGCTGTAAGCTTTGCTTTTATTCATTTTAATACAATGAATGGTGATTTCTTATGTCTCATTTAAAATGTACTTGATGGCTTATGGTTCCTTGACTCTATAAGTAAATAGATCATTGTTGTACTCTGTTACGTGTTCTTTTGTTCACTTGTGTTATTTCAGGTGAATCGCTCATCGAGGAGAAGGAAACAATAGCTGAAGTGGTGCAGCGAAAGCTCCATCGAACACCGATTTGAGGTAGGCTCTTCCAACAATGATTGTTTAAGGAAATTAGCCATTGTTTTGTCTTATTGTGACTAGACCCACTCTAGGGCTAGAGGGGTTGCCTCTGTCCTTAGAGGGAACATCTTCTACATCACAAGGCTAAGCCCCAGGCCCTCAGGTCCTCCTCCTATGGTCTCATAGAAGTGGGGTGACTGAGGGCTAGGGCTTAGCCCCGACCCCTTCCCCCAACTCCGCTCAACATAAACTTTATATAGTGGTTTAGTTGTATGTATAACAAGGACCACCATACATCCTATTGGTAAGGCATTGTATTGCTAAGTCATAGGGTAGATGTTCGAACCTTGTGAGGGAAGTTTGGCCCATAAGATCAATTTTACACCACCATTGGGAGGCCACGTCACCATCCATCCATTGGCCCACATGGCTTCCATCCATTGGACCACTTAAAATCCACTTTGACCAATAAAAGCACAGGAAAATTTGAACCAACCCAGAGAGGACAAGTGGAAACCTGCCATAGGTCCAATAAACCTAGGCAACATGTCCAGTCACCCTTCCCATTTAGCGTATGGACTGCACAATCAGCGTACCTACAACCAATCTACCAATTTTTTACATGTTTGAGAAAACAATCAGAATGTGATATCAGGAGCATATGATATAGGTTTCAGGCGATTCAAGGTGCATTGGATTCAAATCGACGAGCTCTTCGATTTGGAGTTGGTTTCAAGAATTTTTGGGCATTTTAATTTTTAAGCTTAAAATTGATCACCTGATCATCTTAAGTTTGTACAAACATTAGGTTGATAATTAAAGTCATTATCCTTGGTAGTTGCAAAACTCTTGTTGCAATACTGGGGCTCATCACTTTTTTCCATTGTTGTTGGGGATGTGTCTAAGTAGGTGTTGTTTCTACTTAGATTTTCTTTCTTTTCTATTTTACTTTTGCTTTGCATCAGTTTTGCATGTCTTGAAAATAAAAAAATAAAATAATAAAAAATAAAAAATAAAAAAGAGAAGAAAATGAAAAAATCACACAAACTTATTTCATTCCTCATAGGATTTGGGATAATCTAGGGAAATTTATACCAAAATACATCACCCCTTCTAGCAATCAACCATCATTATTCTTTGGTAACTATGAACCTCCTACTTTGACCATAGAAGAGTTGGAAAATCCTTTAGGTCAACAACCAAAAATATTTGGAGAACCCACATCACATATCCAAAACATGGCCAAGAATAGGTAGATTGAGCTCTTTCCTATCAAAGAAACCAATGGGGAAACCAGAATGAAAAACATAAGCCCCACTACTCTCCTACACTTCTATGGCCTAGCTAAATTCTTAATTTCTTAGTTGTTCATTTGATATAAGTAGGCTAAGAATGAATTCTTAATTTCTCATCTTGGTTTGTTGAAATATGTTTTTCATCCTTCCTTTTCTTATTAAAAACCTTCATTTTTCTTATGTCAAACCCAAGGTATATGAATGATCTAACCTGAAAACATGTGGAAATCATACGTAGCAACATACTTTTAAATTATTAACAGTCCCTTATCTGAATTCTCAACAGGAACAAGGTTACCAACTTAATGAGAAGTGTAACCCCAAAACGAGAACTCTAACCAAAAAACCTCCAAAAAACCTTGAAAAAATAGTCTGATGACGAAAAGTCTTGATGCTGGAAAAACTTTTTTTTTCGAGGAAAATTTTCAACATTTTTTTAAAATGGAAATAAAAACCAATTTCTTGTAAAAAACACGAAAAAACACCCAAGAACAAAAAGTGTTGAATTAACTTGATGTTGCATCAACACTCATTTTGGGGGGTTAAAAATTATTTTTTAACAATGGCATTAAAACCTAAAGTCTTTGTGGCAATAAACATTAAAAAAACACTTCAAAATAAAAATTTAATATATATATATATATATATATATATATATATATATATATATATATAATATATATATTATATATATATATATATATATATTATATATATATATAATATATGTTGCGTCAACATTTTTGGGGTTATAATTCCAAATTTTTTTAGCAATAGCATTAAAAATAAATTATCATGACTCAAAAAAAACCTAATAATTCTAATAATTTTCAACCATAGCATTAAAGATAAATATCATGACACTGAAAAACCTTAAAATTTTGACATTTTTCAACCATGGCATTAAAGAAAAAATACCACGACTCGAAAAACCTTAAAATTTTCAACATTTTCGGTCACGAAATTAAAAAAAAAATATCATGATTATAAAAAACCTTAGATTTTCAACATATTTTCAGATCAAATATCATGACTAATAAAACCATAAAAATAAATACCTAAATCAAAGTGTCATTATATCAAATACTAAAAAGATAGTTCTTTTAAAATATTAGCCTAAGACAACTTGGCACATTGTAACAAAAACTCAAAAATTAACCATAAATTTAACACATAGTGGAAGCAAACTTGATTCATTGTAACAGAAATTGAAAGATCAACTATCAAATTGACACGTATTAGGGATAAGTTGCTAGTCAAACATCGACACAACCCCTACAACAAAAAATAAATAAATAAAATCTAAAAACAAAACAAAACAAAATTTAAAAAATAATAAAATTAAATCATAAACCACAAAAGGGTAATAATAAATATTAAGATAAAAAACAAATTAAATAAAATTAACACATTGAAGAAATATAAATTAAAAATAGAAAATAAATCAAACCTTTAAAAATAAAAAATCAAAATAAAAAGAATAAAAAATAATCGAAATAAACAGTAAAATATGAAATTTAAAAATGTAAAACGAAATCAATTAAATAATAATAAATATAATAATAACCAAAGAAATTTGAAATATATATATAATACTAATAATACCATATATATATATATATAATAATAAATAATATATTATATATATATATACATATTTATTATATAATATATATATATAATATATATATATATCTATATATATATATATATTATATATATATATATAATATAACACAAAGCAAAAAATAAATATGCTCGGACCTTGATACATTTAGACATAAGAGGAGGGTTGCAGGAGCAAGTCACCCTACGTTGGAGGAACTGCACTCGAACCCAAATCCTCGATTATGAAGGGGTCCCTTTTCGATGCAGACGATGCCATAGAGTCAACCACCTCTTCAAAGACTGCCCTCTTCTGGGGAAATCGAGGACTGGGAACAAAGGGAAGACAATTCCCTCAATGAACAATTGGACACAGGTGAATCACTCAAAGGATGCAGAGCATGCAGCCACTGAAGCAGCTAGATCCAGGCCGACCTCGGCAACACCAAAGAAGCACAGGAAAATACCTGTCTAGCCTCCTTCGCCACCACTGACCAGGTCAAGGGCAGCTGCTAGAGCCAAGCTATCTTTGAGTATGTGTAATTCTAAACCTTGCTCTGCAACATTTACAATTTCTTTGGATTATATTGATATATCTAAGGGACTTCATCAGTGCTCTGTCACCTTGCCACCTCCCCCACACCACCTTGAATGTCCCCTGATTCCCCTTCCTCCTAAAATCTCATGTACCCCCCCTTCCTTCCTGAAGGAGGTGTCACCTGATACGATTCCTGGAATTGATTCCCTTCCCCATCATTACCACCTTCGTTCACACTCTCGGTTCTGGGCCCCTGATTCTATCGGTATTGGTTTGGTACCCTCCCCCACTCCTTCGAAGCTCCCTCGAGGATGACCATCCTCCCCGTCAATAGCTAAACAGCAGGCAGGGATGGAGATTGCCACGGGAAGAAAACTTACTCTTGACATGGTCCTTAGAGCACAAAATTCCCTGGATCTGTCTCCCCCATGAAGGTTCTCTCTTTCAACTATAGAGGGATTGCTAGTCCCGAGAAAAAACTAGCTCTACGAAGGCTCCTCAAGACTGAACCAATTGATGTGGTATTTCTACAAGAAACACTAGGGTCTGTCGATGCCATATCCCACCTATTGGAATCCATGCTTCCCAGATGGCACTTCCAAGCCATAGATGTAAATGGCAGCTCTGGAGGCATCGCCCTAGGATATAATCCCCGTATTATAAAGTTGATCAGCACATGGGTTGGCATTGGATTCATAGGGGCTGACACCTTCTCTACAAAACTGGGTACTGATATTAGACTGACAAATGTTTATGGGCCTCGCCACCATCGGGAGAACTTCTGGGAGCATCTTCTAGCATCTGATATCCTGCAACCTAACAACATCATCCTGGGTGGGTACCTAAAATTTTCTCTGGGATATTCAGAGTCATGGGGGCACCATGCCCAGGTCGACCCTCTATCAACCTTCTTTGAACACCTCCTGGAGACCCATAGTTATATTGACATCCCCTCTGCTAAGCGTTTCCCGACTTCGAGGAACAGAAGATGTGGGCAGAATAGTCTTGCCAGAAGGCTCGATCTCTTCCTCATCAAGGAATGGTTCCTGGAGAGAGGCTTTACATACTGCTAGTGGGTTGGCTCGAGAGGATTATTCGACCATTTTCCAATATACCTTGATATTTGGAGAGTAATAAGCAAACCCCGAGCCCCCTTCAAATTCAACTCCACCTAATTGAAGGATATTACCTATACTCATTTAGTCACTGGCTTTTGGAAGGCCCAACCACCTACTGATGGAAGGAACTTTACTGAAGATTTCGTCAAAAACCTAAAAGAAATGAAGAAGATATCAAATATCTAGGCCCATAACAAGAGGATACAAGAAGAACAAAACCTAAGAGACATTGAATCAGAGATTATTGATATGGAGGATGAATGCGGGGGACTTTTCATAACAATTAACATAGGGATAAGCTCACTGACTTAATAACTAAGAGGGGAGCATCCTTAAAGAGAGGGAGGAATCATGGAGATTGAGAAGCAGAGCAATATGGTTGAAGGAGGGAGATGATATCACAAAATTCTTCCACAAATTTTCAAATGGAAGAAATGAAATCAACATTATCTGGAAATTGACTAATGAGTAGGGTATTGAGGTGGATACCTTCCCTCATCTGGCCTCTCTCACCACCTCTCATTTTAAACAGGTCTCTTAGGCTCCTCCTAATGCCACCCTAGCAGAGGTCACAAGAGTAGCACAACTCTTTCCTTGGTTCGTCAATCAGGAGAATGCTATGGACCTGAATAAAGAAGTCGCTCTTGGGGAACTAGGGGCTACCCTGAAATGGTTTAAGAGGGACAAGAGTCCCAAACTAGATGGTTGGTCGGTGGAGTTTTATTTGGATTTTTTTGAAATTCTTGGAGAAGATTACTCAAGGTCATCGAGGAATGCAGGATATCTAGATGAATACATGGGGCCATCAATTCCACCTTAATAGCCCTCATCCCCAAATCAGACAAACATCAACCTTCAACGAATTTCGACCCATATCCCTGTGCAACTGCATATACAAAATCATCTCAAAATCATTGCAAATCGCCTCTGACCCATTCTCTCCACCCACATCTCCTTAGAACAATTTGTCTTCCTGCAATATCAACAAATACATGAAGCAATAGGGACGGCCTAGGAAGTATTGCACTCAATACAGACAAAGAAGATCAAAGGTATGATACTCAAAGCTGATCTATCTAAGGCTTTTGATTGGGTAAGTTGGTTATATATCAGAATGCTCCTAACACATTTAGGATTTCCTGTGGGAGTCATAAAATGGATTATGTGTTGTATCACAAATATATCCTTTAATGTCTTGATAAATGGAGTTGCTTCTCCCTTCTTTCACTCTGAAAGAGGACTCAGGCAAGGATGTCGCTTATCTCCCCTACTCTTTTTACTGGTTATGGAAGGGCTCAGCAGAATTATCAAGGATATCCATCTCATAGGCAGGCTTATGGGAATTAGGATCATGGATAGATGCATGATAACGCACCTCCTCTTTATGGATGATATGTTGATATTCCTCAATGGGGGAATTGGAGATATCACTACTATACATCACTCTATCAACCTATTCCAAACTGCAACTGGAATGGCTATAAATAACTCGAAATCCACTCTCACCATATCTGACTGCTCCCCTCATGAGATTTAGTTTGCTCTACAAAGGTTTCCTTTCACCCTGTTACTGCTGGAAGCAAGTCTCAGGTACATGGGCTACAGGTTGAAGCCACTCAGCTACAAAATAGCTTATTGGACATGGTTGATTTCAAAACTAGAAAGGAGACTTAATATATGGTATCATAAGTATCTTTCCATGGTCGGAAGACTAGTGCTCATCAAAGTTGTTCTTGAGGCCACTCGGGTGTACTGGATGTCTCTAGCTTGGATACCAAGAGGAATCCTAATAAGATTACAAAATATTTGTTGTAGGTTCCTATGGAAAGGAAAACAAACAGGGAGGGATTTTGCATGGGAAAAATGGGATCTGTTGTCCATTCCAAAGAAATGGGAAGGCTGGGGTATTAAAAAATTGAAAGATTTCTCCTCAGCACTGATGGCCAAACTAGGATGGAAATTAATCATAACTAACAGTCTATGGACCAAAGTAGCCTCCTCTAAATACATAGATCCACTAAGGCCGATGGATTGGCTGAGACAGACAAGATGGAACAAAACGGGGATCTCGAATATTTGGAAAGCAGTACTAAAATCATTGTCACTGATCCGAGATGGGCTCTCCTGGAGAATTCATGTTGGCACATCTATTCACATTGGCCTTGACCCTTGGATTGGATGTGGGAATGTAAATTTACTACTAGAAGGACCAAAACACCACCTCATAGAATCTGTCATTACCCACATCAGCCACATTGCGGACATGGAGAGATCTACCTTCCTACGTCAAGCTTGGAAATATTCCACAGTCTACACTTACCTCATCAATGGCATCACCATTGGACAGATTACACAACGGCTCTAACTGAATCTCGTATCAGAAACTTGGAAGGGGGGGATGAGACTATATGGGCACTTACTAAAAATGGTCAGTACTCTCTCAAAGAGGGATGTCTACACCTCGCAAATAGACATAGACAGCAACATATTGATATATCATGGTGGAAAGGTATGTGAAAGCTCAAAGGCCCCCCTAGAACAAGAGTTCTCATGTGATCATTTCTGAAACACAAAATCCCTACCGAAGACAACTTGATCAAGAGAGGACAACATGGGCCCTTCTGGTGTTGTCTATGCAAAGACGGTACAGAAACGGTGGACCACCTATTTCTTACCTACCCCATCACTATTGACCTTTGGAATACTACTCTCTTGCACACTCCTACTCTAAACTCATGGAGGGGTCAAGTTATCAGGGAGGTTTGGTCCAATTGGTGGACAACAGCATCCCCGTCGAAAGCAAGGAACCTCCGCCTTCTCTTTACCTGGGAAATCTGGATTGCCCAAAACTACCTCATCTTTCTGGATACCACCTCTTACTAGCCCACCATCTCATCCCGAATCTTGGCCGATTACAATAATATTCTTGAAGATGAAGATAATACACCCCCCAGACATATCATTCCAAAATCCATAGACCACACCCAGCCTTGGGCATATTTTGATGGATCAATGCAAGAAGCAGGATGTGGGGGAGGTGTCATACTTTACTTAACTGACTCCAATCACTATCATATACAAATGGGACTTGGAGGTTGAACGAATAACTATGCAGAACTCATCACAGCTAAACATCTCATTCACTTTGCTATTGAAAAAAAACTGCAGGAATCTACAAGTGTTTGGGGACTCAAAAATTGTATGCAACTTGATAAACAAAACAACAATATGTCATGCTTACACTCTGCGACACATTTTGGATGAGTTCCATAGATATATATCATCTTTTGACAGTTTTGTATGTCGTCATATCTACAAGGAATGAAACTCACTCACTGACCAACTTTCCAAAGAGGCAGCAGTCCAACCACGCGACATTTAGATGATACAGGAACAAAGAGATGGGGAGCACTACCAATATTATCATCACCCTTATATGGACCATGCTGCTCAGGCATAACAGGAGCCTAAGACTATATGATATGTGACTTTATTTATTGTTAATATTTATTTTTTCTTATATATTTATAGCTGCATGTTCAGAAAATTACTCTCTATGTAGAGTAATCTAAATTTTGAAAACAAAACAGAACATATCTGAGGAAAAAGTCTCCCTGCGTGGAGAACTTATACATATCTACTTCTATATTTTTGACAGGCTTACAGCCTCTTAAACTGCATATGCATACAGCATTTACAACACGTAATTTTCCTTAATATTAATGAAAATTACGATCTTTTCCAAGGGGAAAATAAACACAAATTAAAAAATAAAAACAAAATTTTAAAAAATAATAAATAAATTATATATAAATATATAACATGATTAAAAACACATATACATATATTAAAAAAAACATTAAAAAACCAAAAATAAAGCAGGGTCCTTGCCACCCCGCGCCGCCGCCAAAGGGCTATGAGCCAAGGCAGCCAGAGCAATGCATCACTCCTATAGCCCTAGCTCGCAGCCCTTTGGCAGTGGCCCGAGGTTGGCAGGTCAATTCTAGGAATCGATGACCTGTTATTGCAACCCTTTACCTATGGCATATGGGTGCCAATTGACCACTCTAAAACTAAAATTAATTTTTCTTTTTTTTTATTATTTTTTCTCTCAGTTTCATTTTTTTCAAACTTTTTATGTAGAATTTTATATTAACAAAAAAATATTGTTAAAAAATTAAAA
>APFE030607345.1:0-12524 GCA_000404065.3 Pinus taeda
AGCCAAGTATAACAAACGTCTTTCCTCTTCAGAAGTGGCTGGAAGTAACTCGATGGCCATTTGCAATGACGGGATTTCACACTCAATGGGTAACACAGCTTCCAGACCATAAACTAGTTGGAAAGGAGTGAACCCTGTTGATGTTTTTACTGAGGTTCGATACACCCAAAGTGCTGAAGATAGAATATCATGCCAATTCGACCGGTGAATCCCAATGATTTGTCGGATCATGATGACTAGAGCTTTTTTGATGGCTTCAACTAGACCATTAGCTTGTGGATAATAAGCAGTTGAACTATTGTGACGCAAGCCAAGCTGGCCTGTAAGTTCAGTCATCATAAGATTTCGAAAATGATGCCCATCATCAGTGATAATCACTTGTGGAACACAAAACCTAGAAATTATATGATTGAACATGAAAATCGCAGCTGTTTTGGTGTCTGCCTCAAATGTAGGCATCACCTCAGCCCACTTGGTAAAATAATCTACCGCAAGGATGATATACGCATGCCCCCCGGCCGAGTGAGGGTTACATGTAATAAAATCGATACCCCATTTGGCAAGAGGACCAACGGCAATTATAGGGTGGAATGGAGCAAGTGGAGCGCACATCTTTCGATCAAAAATTTGGCAGTTGTGGCATTTTCAGACCGTGTTAATACAATCTTTAAACATAGATGGCCAGAAGTAGCCAGCGCGTAATATCTTTTGGGCTGTGGCATACCCAGACATATGAAGGCCACACGCTCGAGAGTGACAGTCATTCAGAACCCTTTCAGCTTATTCATGAGTTAAACAACATTGAAAAACAGAGTCCGCCCCATGATGATAAAGAGTATCTCCAATAATTCAGAATTGTTGGGACTGGAATCGTATTTTTCGATGTTCTGACCTTGAAATTTCTGGCCGAAAGGATTGGGTTTGGAGATAAACGATGATATCCCCAGACCACAGATCTAAAGTCCTGATTAGAAACAAGGATTCATCCACAATGGACTCCTCCACCACATCTTCCGTGTTAGCACACAGGAAGTCACACATTAACTCCGCAAAAACTAAAGATTTCTTTGACTTAGATTTTTCAAATTCCAAGTCGAACTCCTGTAGGATCACAATCCATTTGGAGTACTTTCCCCCTAGCAATTGCTTGGTCAAAATATAGATCATAGGGTTGCAATCAGAAATTACTGTAGTTTTACATAGTAAAATGTAATGACGAAAACGTTGGACATCTTGAACAGCTGCCAATGCCAATTTCTCCACATGTGAGTATTTCAGCTCAGTTGGATTTAAAGTTCGACTAAAGTAATATATCACATGTTCAGTACCGAATTCATCTTCCTGAACTAACACCATTCCGATGGTGGAATGGGAGGTGGCGAGATACAAGAAGTAGTCCTGGTTGTAGTTGGGAGGATGCAATAATGGTGCATGGGTCAACGTGTGTTTTAGTGCATCAAAAGATTTCTCAGCTATCTCATCCCAAAAGAATGGAGTATTCTGTTTCAACAACCGGGTAAAACCCTTTGTAATCTTGGCGTAGTTAGGAATGAATCGATGTAAAAATTTTGCTTTCCCTTGCAAACTTTGGAGTTGGCGAAGACTCAAAGGAGGAGGCAATTTGACAATGGCTTCAACCTTTGAGGGATCAAAGCAAATGCCGGCTTTTGAAACAACAAACCCCATTAATCGACCCATTTCTATACAAAAAACACACTTGTGTGGATTCAACCTAATCCGATAATGCCTACACCTCATAAAGATTGCTCGTAAATGGATAAGATGATCAACTTGATGTAATGAATGAGCAGGCAAATCATCGAGATAGGGTTGCACAATGTGCTTGATATCATGAAAAGCATAAGACATGGCCCTTTGAAAAGTTACCCCAGCGTTCTTAAGCCCAAAAGGTAATTTGCAATAAGCAAATGTCCCCCATGGACAAATGAAAGCCGTTTTTGGTTGATCAGCAGGTAGAATATTGATTTGATTGTATCCGGAAAAACCATCCATAAAGGAGAATATTTCACTGTCGGCACAATCATCAATGATTTGATTGATATAGGGAGTTGGGTAATTGTCCTTTGGACAGGATCGATTAATGTCCCTATAATCGATACGTATTCTTATTGTCCCTTGCTTTTTGTTAACAGGAACAATATTTGATACCCAATTCATTAACAGAATCGGATAAATGAAACCTGCTTTGAGTAATTTTTCAACTTCTGCTTTAATTGCAGCAGCTTTTCTTAGGTGGATCTGACGCAAACGTTGTTGGATGGGTTTAGCATCCGGGTAAGTTTTGATTTCATGAACAACAATTGCAGGGCCAATTCCTGGCATTTCCTCATATGACCAGGCAAACACATCATGGAATTATTGAAATAGGGCCTTATATGTTTGAATTTCGTCTTCCGTACAAGCAGCACCTATATGAATGTTTTCAACAATTCCATGCTTAACCGAAATGTCAATAGGAATAGTTCGAGAAATATTTACCAAGTTTAACTCTGAATTAGGATTTTTCATTGGATTTTGAGCTTCCTTAACATATTCAGTCATAAAAATTGATGAAAAATCATTTTCAAAACGATCACTCTCGGGTAAAAATGAAGATCTATGATGAAGATCTTCCCATGGTAAATCATCGACACATAGGATTTCACGAATTTCCTCATCAGTGTGAACAAGTTCAGAAAACGTTATTGAATCCAAGTTTGATGTTGAAAGTGATTCCTCATAGTCCACATTCATTAAGTCAATTTTGGTTGAAGATGTGTCGGAAAGCGACTGCACAGCCTGATACAAAATTTCATATGGACTCAAAGGCATAACATCACCAAATAAGTCTATCTCAAATTCAGAAGGTACGATACAAGGATCATCATAAACAATGGTGTCTGACGAAATCATAAGAATGGTTACAATAGAAGACGATGCGTTGATAGGAGGAAAAGGAAAAGTTCCCAGTAAACTGGCATCTTTAATTAGTCCTACTCCAACATCCTTATACGGGATATTCGTTTTACTAACATGCTGAATGCTTTCAGAAGAGGCTGGGTCAGATGAAAAGTAAGTCAGCTGGTCTATGGTTACGATCTTTCCATTATGAGGGAATTTTATAAGCCAAAATACCGATGAAACGACAGTTGTCATAACGTAAGATCAACTACGACCCAAGAGAAGGTTGTAATCTAGAGGGGCATCAACCACCTCCACATCTAGATTAATGGTTTTGCCTTCAACCCCTATAGGTAAATCCTATAGAATGCCAAAAGGATGAAACCCACGGCCATCAAAGGCCTTTAGAATTGTCGGGGATTGATTTAGCGAAGGAGAACCAAGCGATCTCCAACACTGTATTGACATAATACACGTTGAGGCTCCCTCATCAATCACAGTCCTATGAACAGGTCTGTTTTTTACTATCACTGGGATCTGGAAAGCCATTTGATGAGGTAAGTGCGGTGTAGTATTTTCTAGATCGAAAATTATAAGGTTCGAGTCCTGAACGTCAACAGCTCCTACAGCCGACAAAAGTAATTTATGCTGTGCTGGACATGATTGTAGCACTTCCAAAGCTGACATTGTTGAAGGTGAAACAACTAATCTTCAACAATGTTATAGTTCTGAGCCACTCTTGCATGTGGATTTAAAGCTGACTTTCGAAGTATACCCTTGGCGGGCAGTTTGATTACTAAGTCTGGATTAGGTTTCTCAATCTGTAGCAGATTGGAACTGGGAGCTGAGGTTGATGGGTTAGAATGAGAAGATTCTGCTTCTTTACCATCAACAGGACTTTTACTTCCATAACCATGCGATCGAGTCGCAATCCTAACAGGGGACATCATCAGTATGGGTTCTTCGTTGGCATTTGAGGAAGAACCTATCATCTTACTATCTTGACTTGGAAAAGGATCCTTCAAAACAGCAGGAGTTTGGGAACCGTAAGGGCGATGGTATTATAGTTGATGGTCTTGTTATCAACATGAAAGGTGGGGGCGATAACTTTATTATAAAGAGTGGTATTAATAATATTAATAAGAATGATCTTATTAACTATTTTGAGGGTAAAAATAAAGAAGGTTATAATAGTATTGGTGAAGGTAAGGGTGAGGGTATTATTGGGGATAAACTTGTTAATAATATTAATGAATATGGCCTAAAGAATAATTATGATAATAGTAATAAAGTTGATTTTGGTTTGGCTACGGATAATAGATGTAAATTTAATAAATTTAAGAATAATATAGGGGGTCGTAATAATGTATCTGATTATGGGATTAGTAGCCGTAGTGATAGTATTGGGGCCAAGGGCGGTTCTGAGAGTGTTTCGAGGCAAGGAAATAAGGTGATGAATCTGTTTAGTTTCTCCTTTCCGCCGGAAGTCTTTAGTCTTTTAGGCAAGGGGCTTAACTTTGCCTTAGCACCTAGGAAAATCCCGGTTGATGAAACCATTTGTGATGTTGAATTTGGCATTAAGAACCTTCCGGATAAGATTAAAGACACAATTAGATAGGATTGTGCCGTGGCCCTAAGGAGGGCTAAGCCTCCCCGTAGCAATGTCAGCAAGACTGAGTTTGAGGCTTTGAAGGCCTTGAACAAGAATCGGGAAATAGTGGTCTTGAAAGCTGATAAAGGTGCGGCTGCCGTCATTATGGATAGGAGTGATTACAGGAGTAAGATGCTCGATCATCTTTGTAATAGTGGAAGTTACAAGAAGCTTTCAAAAAATCCCCTTAAGAAGGTATCCAGAGCAGTCGCTCTGGCAATAAAGTCTTGAAATTCCACTAGTCCTCTATCCCAGAAGCTTATTGAGGGAAACCCCATTGCTCCCAGGATTTATGGCCTTCCAAAGGTCCATAAGGAAGGGGTCCCCTTGAGGCCCATTGCCAACACCATAGGTGGTCCGACTTACCTCCTAGCCAAGTTCCTTGCCGCAAAATTGAGGCCCTTGGTTGGTCATATTGAGTCCTTCGTCAAAGACTCGGCTTCCTTTATTGATGATCTAAAAAGGGTTAAGCTGGAGCCCGAGGACATTCTGGTAAGTTTCGACGTGGTCTCTCTTTACACCTGTATTCCTATCAATGAGGCCATGAAGGTAATTTATAAGCTCACAGACCAAGATACGGCGAAATTGGTTGAGCTTTGCCTCACCTCCACCTTTTTCAGCTTCGAAGGAGAATTCTATGAACAAACTTGTGGGGTTGCCATGGGCTCCCCCTTGTCCCCAGTAGTCACCAATCTCTTTATGGAAGATTTTGAGTCTAAGGCTTTGGCCTCTTCTCGTCTCCTTCCTAAGCTTTGGAAAAGATTCGTAGATGACACTGGTGTTGTCTGGTCTCATGGTCCTGATGAGCTGGATCTTTTCTTCAATCATCTTAATAACCAATCCGCTGCCATAAAATTCACGATGGAAAAGGAAGACAACGGTTGTCTTCCATTCTTAGATGTTCTCATCTCTAAGAAAGCGGATGGTTAATTCTCTCATCAAGTGTTTAGGAAGAAGACGCATACTGAGCAATACTTGCATGCTTCTTCCCATCATTTCCCAGCTCAAAAGATAGGTGTTCTAAGCACACTTGCCACCCGTGCTGTTAGAATTTCTGATGAAGAGAACTTGGAAAACGAGAAGGCTCATCTCCTAGATGTCTTTGTGAAAAATGGATACGATAGACACTTGGGTCAAAAGGCCTTCCTCAAGGCTAAGAAGGAGCCGTCTATCCGTAGGGATCCTAATGATCGTGTCATGGGAGTTAACCTTCCCTATATCCAAGGGACCATGGATAGGATTGCGAGGATTCTGAGAAAGTTTGATGTGCCCGCAACTTTTAGACCTCTTAATACTATCCGTAGCTCCCTCACATCTGTAAAAGATCCTATTGACCCTAAAGACATGAATGGCGTCTATGTCATCCCTTGTTCTTGCGGGATTCCCTATATTGGAGAGACGGGTCGCTCTATCAATCAAAGGATTAGCGAGCATTCAGCTGACTTGAGGCATGGGAGGATCAAATCCTCAGCCCTAGCGGAGCATGCCGAGAAGACGATGCATCATGTATGTATCGAAGAGGCTCAAGTCATTGCTAGAGTTGCTCAGTTTCACCATCCCAAGTTTAGGGAGGCCCTAGAGATTGAAGAAAGGCCGATTAATCTTAATAGGGATGATGGCTGGAAGATCAGCAGCTGCTGGGTCCCAGCCCTATCTTCCTAGCCTCTGTGGTCCCTTCTTGGTAAGGTCTCTGAGTTTCTTGTTTCCCTTCCTTAAGAGTTGTTTTCTGTGGGATTTGTTGTTTCTTCTTGCTTTTCTCCGGATCTAGTTTGTTCTTCTATGAATTTTCGACCTTTTGGTTTGATTTAATCCCCCTTGTTTCCCTATTATTCTAAGGGTTTTATTGTTGGCATCTTGGGGTTAAAGGGAAGTTTTGATTTAGCTTTCAATTTGGCTTTGATTTTTATCATCATAATGCGATGTTTAAGGGTATATTTAAAATTAATGAATAAATTAAATATGCATTGTCGAAACTATTCATATTAATTTTTCCATTTATTCATTTAAATTTTTTTTTAATTTAAACTAACCTCACTAAATAATAGTAAGATAAAAACTATTAATATATTTGATGTTATAATTTTATAAAAATATTATTATATTATTATTATTATTATTATTATATATATATATATATATATATATATAATATATATATATATATATATATATATATAATATATATAATATTATTTATATATTTAAACATAAATAATATATATTAGTATTGTAAGATAGTAATATTTATATATATGTCTTATAATTTAGTTTGGATATCTTTTTGTATGTTTATATATAATAAAATAAATAATTAAATGGTTTAGTTTTGAAAACTAACCATTTATTTTCTAGTGACTAACAAATTTCTGGTAATTTATTTAATAATCGAATAACTTAACATTAAATTTAGTATTATAGTAGGTATGGAGAATATTAATAATATATATATTTATTAATAATTTAAATATTTAAATAGGTGAATTTAATATCTAACCTCTTTTCTGGTTTATTTTACCCAGTTTACTTGACTCCGTAGATGTAATAATAATTATAAAATATTAATATTATTTTAGGTTTGACTGGGGTCCATAAGTTGAAAAATAGTCGTTAGTCTTTCTGGTCGTTGGAGTCTCTGCTTAGACTATTTAACACGCTGATCTGGATCTGTATCTTCAACTTGTCCTGACGATGAACCACACTAGTTGGTTTGAAACGCGTCGACAAATGATCAATTATTTGATTTCGCCAAAAAAATTTCTAAACAGTTTGGGAACCTTTGACAATTTTCGCAACCTTTGCATGATGATGGCAGTCTCTTGTAAAATGCTCTTCCTCACAAATGAGACAAGGATAACGAGGTTTGCGTTTCTCATCAGTTGATTCCACCTTTTCTGGTTTCTCTTTTGAATTTTTATTTATTTTATTCTTCTTCTTCCCTTTCTTCTTACCACCGGATTTTGATTTGGCTGTAGATGACTCTACAACATGAATATCGGCGGAAAGTTCCGCGGAAGAATCTCCTGTCGAGGAATCTGGCAAGGTTATGATAGGAGAAGAATTCTTGGAAGACTTCTTCTTACTTTTGGTATTAACCGTACCAATCATACCATCAGCGGCATGAGACCTGAGGGCTGCAACGATTTGATTTTTCTTGGGAAGATCGGGGATTTTCTTGTGTAATGTACCTAACTGAGTATAAACTAAGTCAAGGTACTGTGCTTGAGCAATTACTTGCTCCTCAGTAATGACTCCGGCCTTAGCTACATCCTCAGTGATCTTGGGCAGTAAAGATTTTACAAACCATTCAGCTAAGATCTGATCTGGGATAAAAGCTTTCACTAAATGCCATCGACGTCTCCATTCATGAATGTGATCTGAAATGTAAGTGGACGTTGACTGCTTTAACGAAGTTAATAATTCCGTGCCATTGTCATATCTGATTGGCAACTGAAAATGAGTTAAAAACGAAGTAGCTAACTGACTAAAGTTATAAAAAGTGGCTCGCGGTAACTCAATGTACCACTTGGCCACAAGACCAATTAGAGTGCGCTGGAAAAGTCTTAAATGGATTGAATCATCTGAAATGGAATTAGATGCACACCATAGGTGACAAGTCTTCACATGGCTCGACGGGTCCTCTCCTGATTTGCCTTCAAACTTAGGAATATCACTAGGCAACTTATTCGGCATTAGCAGCCAAAACGAAAGATAGTTAATTGGATCATTCGTAAGGCGCAACAAGTCAGGCAAGTCCAAAGTTGCGATAAATGGTAACTGACGATTAGGGTCCTAAAACTTTGGGTCATCTGACCAGCCCCAGAAGGAGGATATATAGGATAACTAGGAATTAGAATTGCATTTGGGATATTATATCCTCCCGGAAAACCAGGATTAACCAGACCGTAATAGGGTTGTTGAGGTTGTTGATATGTATACCCAGGGTACAGTTGATACTGATAGATTGGTTGTTGCACAGCAGGACCGAATTGGTACTGTCCCTAGTATGGTTGATAAGTAAATTGAGGTTGACTTGTGACAACCGTACTTGAACCAGGTTGTCCTACAGGCATCTGAACCGAAGTGTGAATCGTGGGTCCAGACTGAGGTATAGATGTCTGAGGAGTTGATACAAGAACAGTAGAAACCGGAGCTGTCAATACTCAAGAAGTGGGTGGGGTAAATTGAACAGACGTTGCAGCAGTTGCAGCAGCCGTTTGAGGCAAAGAACGCAGAGTACTAGGCCCAGGCTGATAAACTATAGAAGGTGCAGAAGTTTGAATAGTAGACTGGACAGGTTGCAGGGGTGAACCAGAAACCAAGGGTTGTCCAGTTTGAGATGACAACTGTACATTCGGTTGCAAGACCTGTTGGGATTGAGATGGATCCCACACTAAGTTCATTCTGAGGTACGGACCCATAACAGGGTGAGAATATTGAGGACCATAACCGGGTTGAGGGTAGGGTTGATAATTCAACGGTACATTTCCAGATCCTTGAACATATGATTGACCGGAAGGTGGTTGGTAACCTTGGGTTGGGTACTGACCTTGGGGTTGATAACCCTAAGGTACGTACTGATACTGTGGTTGACCTTGAGGTACATATTGATACCGGGGTTGGCCTTGAGGTACATATTGAGTCTGGGGTTGACCTTGAGGAATGTACTGTCTCATAGGTATGTATTGTCCTTAAGGTTTCCCCCCAGGCACAAACTGGGTACCTTGAGGTTGCCCCCCAGGTGATACTTGAGGATTTTGAGGCTGCCCCCCAGGCGGTGACTGGCCACCTTGAGGTTGAGGATTGGGAATAGTACCGGACATCATGAGAATATCTTCTACACTCAACGGCTTAGTACCATTATTTCCAGTTAATAACCCTTGTTCAATGGGTTGAGTAGATGCTCCCAAAAAAGTACCAGAAAGTGACTGATACCCAACGGGAACAAAAGGACCGTCGTACAAAAAGGTTTCCGGAGATTGAGAAAACATGGATGACTGTCTTGACATATTTAATGGAGGATAGTAACGCCTAGGTGTTGGGTGATAAGGAATACGAGGTGGTGAAAAACTTAGTCCCGGGTTTTCCAAAAAGTTAGTCAATGAAAGATACCAAGCACTGCTCCTAGGTGGACTGTAAAAGATTGATTCACGCTCCCTAAGCTCTACAACAGGTTGATTTTCAGGGATAGGGATGCCTTCTTTTTCTTCCGGAGTAGCAAGTTCTTCAATAGCTATTAGTCCAGAAGGAAGATTTTGGGTAATTACTCTTTCTACCCTGGGTGAACCAGGACCACTAGAAGTTGCAGAGATAAACCCTGATGTTGGAGTAGCAACAATTTCAGTTTTAGGTTTAGATATTTCAGGTTCTTCACCTATATCACTAGTAGAAGAAACACTACCAGTAACTTCGGAAACAGACACAGACTATGGATTATAATCTGCTACTAAAGCTTGAAAATCAATATGTGCCACCAAAGAAGACTCTCCTTCTTCAGGTGACCCAACTCTACTGTCGCTAGGAGTTACCAGGTCTCGTAGCCCTTCAGGCCGGCTCGATGAAAATTCAGGAGGTTGGCCCCGAAGTCTATGGGACTTCCTTGGTAATTCAGCCACGCTTAAATCTTTTAACTACTTCACACGAAAACAAAGTAAAATCTCAATGAAAACCACCTAAAGCCTCTAAAGAACCAAACAAATTGAATCACATGCCTAAAGAATCTAGGAGATCAAACCACACACAAATAGTAACTTTCCGTACTGAAAACACTAGTTGGTGATGAAATCCAACGTCGCAGAGTTCAATACAGAAAAGGTGGTTGGAACAGTTACCCCGACAACCTGCTTAATGAATAGACTAGCACAAGTTCCTCCACTAAACCGTCTTGAGTGAAGAGAACCCCCCAGAAAATCCAAGTGAGTCTAGCCAACGTCTCCTCCAGGTACAGTGGGATCTTCCCACCACTGTCACCTTAGGAAGAATCCTATAGAATATGGTCACTATGGTTACCAACGGAAACAAATATACCTGGGGGAAAAATCTACGATTCGATATCCACGCAAGGGCAGAGTAGCAAGCTCAATCCCCTTGAAGGCTCCTTGACATAATCCAAGGTTTACCGTTTTTAATACGTGAATTTCTGGCATCGTTCCCAATGAGGAAGGATTGATTCCCACACTAGTTCGGACACGATCTCGTGCTTCTCCTTTAAGAGGATCTTTACCAGAGCATAGATGCAGCAGTTGGATTTTTCTCCTACCGCAAGATACAACTACTTGTTTGTTTTACTGTCTTGGAGAGTTAATTACTCCCTACTCCAAGACACTAGCGTAAGCTATGTTGGTGTAATAGAACCCTAGAAATAAAAAGATTACTAGATTGATTTTACTTTAAGCATTATTTTTATTGATTTTTCTTTAAGTCAAGAGGTGCGGAGATGAAACTCGTGGTGTGAAGACTCGACTCGAAATCACTAAAAAAATGCACTTAAGATGATTAAGCAATCTTTTCCCTTCAATGAACTTCTAGCTAAGAAAGAGTTTGAGAATGCAAATGCTTGTAAACACAAATCTTTCTTAACAAACAAATTAAAAGAAGAGTTTTTGTCTTTTCCAATGCACTCAAAACGAGACAACTAGTTATATTCACAAAAATTTCCCTTTTCTTTCAAACGCTCAAATACTACAAAAACAAACTTTTTCAAAAGAGAGATTTTATTTTTATAAAACACTCAAAACTATGGACAAAGCAAATCTTGAGATCTATAAACTATAAAAAACTATTTGAAGTAAAAGCTTACAAGATGTCTTTTTCAAGGATGTTTTACTCAGCTATAAGAAAACCAAGGACTAACTTGTCCAGAATCACAAATTATTCAAAAACAACCAATTTTTGTTTTCTTTTTTAAAAATGAAATCCAAACTTTTAACACAAGCTTTTTCAAAGTTTCGTAAAGAGAAAACACAAGATGGATTCCTCAACAAAGGAAGATTTTGCAAATGGTCAGACTCATAAGAAGGCCAGTAAAAACCAAGGTGATCTGAGGCTTCTACAGCTTCTAAGCTCTGAGCTACTACACAACCAAAATGAAAATCAAGACCGGCAACCAAAACTTCTAGGAATTTCACCTAAAACCCTAACACCAATGGAATTAACCTAAGGAAAGTTCTTAACAAGTCACATGTAGGGCTGGGCAGGGGATAACAACATGTAAACAAATACTAAACTGACTGAAAGAGAAAATCTTAAGTTTTTCAAAATTTTAGCAGGGTCTGCAGGCCTGTAGTTCACACAGGTGCGGGAACGCTCTGTGTGAAAAGCAGAAGTGCGGATAAGTCTGCACTGTGTTGCAAGCCGAGGGTGCGTTCCTCTCCTAAAGTTATGAAAAACAAAAAATAATCCTAGATCTACTAAATCCACCCAATTCCACACACAACAAGCCAAAAACAGAAACAAAAACACAGTTTCTCAGGTCAAAGTAAAAACAAGGAAAAAATCAAGTCCCCAGTGGAGTCGCCATTTTGTCACATAGAATGAGTCGATTTTGCGAACAAGCTCGACCTCCCTAGTATCTAAAGATATCTAGTGACAAGAAAGCCAATCAAAAACTATCTTTCTCTAAATATGCAATTAAAAACAAAGGCAAACAAGTGTTTTAGGCCTACCTTGGGTCCAATGCAAGTTTGTGGAAGCCTTGCTCCTTTGATCCAAATGAGCTCCCTTGTAGCAAGTCTGCAAACACAAACAAGCAAACAAATTAAATAGCACCTGAAAAGCTAATGTCATAAAGCATATCCACCATAATGATCAAGGAATTTATGAAACAAACCACATAAGACAATTTGTTGAGAAAAATGAATCTGATTGTATTAATTCGAATCAAAGAAGAACTTTACAACCTGTGCCTTGATGTTGTACAAGCTCCTCCCAGGGTCCAGCAAGAAGTCTCCTCTACTTTGACAAGTTTCACTCACTT
>APFE030607365.1:534-36307 GCA_000404065.3 Pinus taeda
AAGATTAAACTGTTTGGACAGACTTACAATCTCTATATTCTAAAACATGAAATTTAAACCTAGGGAGACCAAGATTAAATTTTTTGGACCTCCCTTCAACCTAAAAGCAGCGATACCAGGAAAACTTTTACAAAATTTGAAGGCAATGGAATGAATCTTGAAGTAGCCTTCTTCATTTGGAGACTGTTTGAGAAAATATGGAGCATTGTAGCAAGCAAAGTACGACATATTTGGCCTGTGAAATGCCAATCATGAAAAATGAATACTTGCTGCAGCAGGAGTTAACAGTGGCTCCACTCAGGGATGGCTTCTCCTTGCGAGAAGTCAAGAACAGCAGGCCAGAATGCCTTGATTTTTAGTTTCTTTCTGTCCTCTACAAAACTGGGAAGCATCGCCTGCTTTCTTCCGCGTGTTCTCGGTACTATAAACTCTAAAAAGTCAAAAAGTATGTACAAATAAATAATCACCTGCTCTTTTAAGCAGGGGGATCATTGTAGTGCTTCAACATTCGGTCGTTGATCGGGCCTTCTTCCGCTATGCTGTTATCAAGCGATTTGAGAAAGTAAGTGTTATTGCCTTGCACAGCGCTGATAGTGTACAGACCTTTCCACAGAAAATCAAATTTAGCATGTTTGCCCTTGTCTTCCCTCCTTGTATCCCATCTTAGGACTTTGCTACCTACCCTGAAATCTTCTGCTTTGGTTCTCTTGTCGAACATTTTTTTGAGTTTTTCCTGTAGACTTTGAGCTCTATCGAAAACTTCTTCTCTGGTTTGATGAAGATGAATGGTCTGATTAATCCTTCTCTGCATGTCATTCGGTTCAACCTGGATTTCTTGTAATAGTTTAATAGTTTGTATGCCCAAAGATGAAGGGAATCTAGCTTCCATGCCATACACAAGTTCATAGGGGCTCATCCCGATGGATTTTTTGGTGGTCATTCGATCTGCCCATAGGGCGCTGATGAGCTTCTTGTGCCAGTTCTTTTTGTTGTCTTCTAGCATCTTCTTTATGATATTGATGAGGCTCTTATTAGAGGACTCGGCCAGGCCATTGCCTTGGGGGTAATAAGATGTGGAGTGCCCTAAGGTAATGTGGTACTTGTGGCAAAAGTTAATGATTTTATTGGATCTGAAGGCAGCTGCATTGTCGGTAATGATCTTCTCCGGGTAGCCAAATCTGGACAGGATATTATTTTCAAGAAACTGGATGATGGTGGAGTCATTGGCTTGCCTACAGGGGATGGCTTCAATCCATTTGGTGAAATAGTCGGTGGCTGTTAGAATCCATTTGTGTTGGCCTGAGGAGGAGGGTTGTATTTCTCCGACGAAGTCAAGACCCCATTGTTGAAAAGGTTTTTCAGTTGAGATGGGCTTTAGGGGCAGGGGCAGTAATTTTCTTTTGCCTTCAAAGATTTGGCATTTATGGCAAGAGGCAGTAAATGCTTTCACATCTGTAAACAAAGAGGTCCAGTAATAACCGGCCCGCAAGATCTTGTCCACCGTGGATTTCCAGTATAAGTGGCCTCCGCAATCACCTGCATGAAATTCTCTCATGACGCTATTAGTTTCATCCTCAGTTAAACATTTAAGCAAAATGCCTTCATAATTCTTCCAAAATAAAGCACCATCTATGACACAGAAGTTTGATGATTTCATTCTTAAAAATCTCTTTTTAGTTCTGGACAATCCCGTGGCAGCACACAGGTTCAACAAGACAAAACAAATATCAGAATACCAAGGGGATTGTGTGAAGGTATCACTGATCTGTGGAGTCGCCAGCTCCTCTTCATCATCCAGCTGGTTAATGTCAAGTGCTTGGAAATTCGTCTCGGCCATCAGCTTAGCTAGCCCTTGTCCTTTTATGAGCTTGGTGGGCTTTATCTCAATGTCGTACTCAAGGATGCTAGCAATCCATTTGCCCCTCCTGCCTTCCAATCCTTCTTGAGTTAGTATGTCCTTTACAACCATGTTAGGGACATATGCGATCACATGAGAGTAGAGGATATAAATTCTAAAGTCTTTAATAGCTTTGAACAGGGCGTAAGCTTGCTTTTCCATGATTTGAAATTTAAGGGGCGCGTCTCTCAGAGCTCGGCTGAAGAAAGCTATTGGTTTCTCATTTCCCTGATCGTCCTTCCGTAGAAGGACTACTGCTATGGTATGTTCTGATGCAAAAGAAAAAATGATAAAGTCTCGGTCAAATTGCGGACTGGTTAGGACCGGTGTTTGAGTTAAGGCCGCTTTTATACTCTCAAAACCCTGATTGGCCTCAAGGGACCATCTCACCTTGACGTCCTTTTTTAGCATGTTACTCAATAGCCTCATTGACTCTGCTAGATTGGGGATAAATCTTCTTAGGAAGTTGATTTTCCCAAGGAATCCTTGTAGCTCCTTTGTATTTCTTGGGTAAGGGGTCTGGAGGATAGCCTGAATTCTTTCTGGGTCGATTTTGATCCCATCTTTTGATATTATGTGCCCTAATAACCTGCCTTCCTCCAGGGCGAACAGGGACTTCTTCGGGTTCAAGGAAATACCAAATTTTCTACATGTGATAAAAATTTGCCTTAAGTGCTTTAGGTGTTGTGAGTCAGATTTGGAAAATGGGGTCAGGTCATCTAGGTAAACCACAAGGAAATCATGTATTTCCTTGGTGAAAGTGATATCCATTGCTCTCTGAAAGGTGGCGCCGACGTTTTTCAGCCCAAAAGGCATTTTAACGTATTTGAACGTTCCCCGGGGCACAGTGAAAGCTGTTTTTTCCTGATCATCTGGGTGAACTAGAATTTGGTTAAATCCCGAGAATCCATAAAGTAGAGAGATCCTAGAAGAACCCACCACCCTTTGCAAGATGTGATCCATTTTAGGCAACGGGTAGTGGTCCTTTAGGGAGACTTGGTTTAAGTTTCTCAAATCTACGCACAGTCTTATCTCTCCTGTTTTCTTCCTGGTAGGGACTAAGTTGGATACCCATTCCGAGAATCTGATAGGTGCAATGATCCCTGCGTCAAACATTCTTTTTATTTCTTTTTCAATCATAGGGAGAAGCATGGGGTTGTTTATCCTGAGTTTTTGTTTGAACGGTTTCTGGTTCAGCTTCAGGGGAATGGTATGCTGGATGACTAAAGTGTCATAGGACTTCAAGTCCTCATAACTCCAGGCAAACACATCTTGGAATTCTTTGAACAGATCCACATATTTTGGCTTTTGGTCAGGAGGCAGGTTTTTAGAGAGTTTGATCATCTTGGGATGTTCTACTGTTCCTATGTTGTATTCTTCTATGGCGGCATCCAAAGGTTCCATTTTTGGTTTCCTGGCTACATCGTTGCTATCGAACATGCCTTCCAACGGGGTCAGGCCAGCAGGCAAAATATTTCCTTTTAGGTCCATAAATTCTTCTTCTACCTTGGCTGCCTTAGGTGAGCAAGACTATTTCAGTTGCCTTATGTTTGTGCTGTCAAAAATAGTCGGGTTGAGCATCTGTTTAGCCATGGGGATTGTTAGGGTCATGTGATCTAGTTGCTATGTTTCTGGCGTGGCATCCATGTCAATGTTTGTGCTAGAGAATTCCCCTTCCAGAGTTAAAAAATTGTTAATCTGGACATCATATTTGAATACCTGCCAATTCTAGACATTGTTAGGAATTGATGGTCTATGTTTTACTTTTGCACTGAAGTGGTGACTTGGTCCAAAGGGGAACCTACAGGTGCTGGCAAAGGTAGCTAAGCTAAGAGCATGAATGTTATTTTCTCGTGCGATTTTGGTCAGCTCGAAATCCCTGAAGGTGCTAAGAAATTCGCTGGTCGTGGCTCTGTAAGCTCTCATTCTACTATCATTGACGACGAAGTTTCCCTTTATCTGTTGTATAATGAGGTCCGAATCGCCTAGGATGGAGTTTGTGGTGGCTCCCAAGGTTTTGAGCAGTTTGAGACCTAAGAGGAGGGCTTCGTACTCTGCCATGTTGTTTTTACATTTGAAATTGAGTCTATAAGTGTGGCTTTGTGCATATTTTTCGTGAGTTTTGTAAATCCACACTCCAGCCCCTGCTCCTAACTTGTTAACTGCACCGTCAAATTCTAAATACCATGAGACGCCTGGTCCAAGGCGAGTTTCGGGGGTTTGAGGGGCCTGCAGCGCAGATGAACTGATCACTTCTGTTTCGAGATTTTCTTCCAGTCCTGCGCTGGTCGTCTGGGCTGTAGAAATAATTTCAAGCGAGTTGTCAACTGGCCTTTCACTAGCATTGGTTTCTTGTTCTAGGGCTAGCGGTCTGTCAGAATTTGGAAGACTTGTATTATCATTAAACAAAATAAAAGAATCCATATCAGAATGGATTGATTATATTGGAAAGTTTTGGGGTTTCTCCTCACTACTCACCACATATTTCATCAGCGTTTCCCTATAAAGTCTCTTTGGTTGCCCAAAGACGAATATAGTGGTGTAAGAGAGGTCGAGTTGAAGGGATCCTTGCAGTTTTTCTCCCCATGATCGGGATAGCAGCATGCCATACTTTGTGGGTATGTCAGCTACTACTACGTCCATTAAGATCGTTTTGTTCGGGAATTGGACTAGGGATACACAAAGATCTTTGATTAAGCCTAGGCATTTGACTTGACTTGAATCGAATGAATGCAGATCCTTATAGGGTCGAGTGACATCGAGGTTTAACTTTTCCATTACGGCTTTGGGCATGAGGTTGTGTGAGGCACCTGAATCAAACATAGCATTGTGCAATATCTTGTCGTGTATGTGCAGGCTGATATAGAAAGGTGGAACAGGTCCGAATGCTGTTTTTCCGTCAACCTCTTGCCCGAACAGTAATTCCGGGGTGTCATCTATAATATTTACATCATCCCTAATTTCAGGCAATTGGAGCGATTTTTGAATTTGTTGTTTATACACAGTGTGCTTAGCCAGTTCTGAGAGGGGAATGGAGATTTTGAGCTTCCCGATTTCGGCTTCTAGGCTGAATGGATTTTCTGCTGGGTTTCGGGTATTAACACCGACGAGTTTTTCGTTCTCTGGCGTATCTTCTGTATTTCCCTTTGGGATATGCGTATTGCTATGTATAACTGTCCGTGGTTTTTCTGTCCTGGGCACATTTTCATGAATGCTTTCCAGGTCTTTTTTAGGGCGGGACGAATGTATTGGTTGTTCTATAGAACCCCGTGTTTCTGTTACGTCCTCCAAAATAACTTGTTGCAAATTTGGGACCTGGTTGTCAGTTGTATGACCGTTGGTGCTTTTTCCTTTAGCCTTTTTTGGCTGTTTATCATCCTTTGTCTTGCTGGGTAGAGGCACATCAACAGTTCACGTTCTTAGTTTGTATTGCTTATGTATCTCATGTATGGCAGTGTCATACCCTTGTTTAAAGTCAAAGGATTCTCCCGATTTAGTGCGGAATTGCTCTATATTAAGGTATGGGGGGGGGTTCTTCCGTGAAGGAGGATTGTTGTCCATTTTCTGAATCAACCAGGTTCATCAGGGTCCCATCTGTGGGATCAACAGAAGTAGATGCCTCGGCAAAGTTTTCTTGGAAAGGAGGTCTTATGTCATGATCCTGGTTGGCCCTACCCATGTTCATGTTTTGGGTTTTCCTAAAGTTTGGGTTCCTTGCGGTGTTGGACTGTTGATTTTCCCATGCAGTTTTTCTCTCCACGTTGTCTAACCTATCCACCATTTTGTTCATGGAAGTGATGATTGCCACCATTTTATGCTCGTGAGAGGAGGGATCTTCTTTGAAAGTTGTTTTTCTCTCGGATCTTGTTCTGTTTCTTTTCGCGATTAGGTTTGCTTCTATGCTTACCGCGGCATCTTGCATTTCTGCAAGGCTTTGAGGGGCTTTTTCCCTTAATTGATATGCCATCTCGGCATCAAAGCCATCCGGGAATTTGTATAGAGCCAGGTCAGGTGGAGGTCTTATATTCAGTGGTATCGCGTTGTAAACATTGTTAAATCTGGCACAGTAATCCAGAACAGCTTCCCCAGGTCCTCTCTTGATAGACTCATATTCGGATAGAATGTGTAGGGGGTCCTTCCTTTTCTCCCATCTGTTAATGAAGGTTTGGTATAAGGCTTCCAGATTTAATATTGAATTGGGTGGAAGTGCCCTTAACCAGGTTCTGACATCACCGGTTAGACTTTGAACAAAAATCTTCATCCTTACGCTCTCATCGTCTATTTCATAACTCTCGAAATAATCCTGCATTTTTTTCGTATGTTGTAGGGCAGTGCAAGAGGTTGTGCCATCAAAGTAAGTGATTTTCGATTGATAGTCCTAGGGCATTTCCCCGGGATTAGCAGGTAGTTGTAAGGGTGCGTAGCTAGCCATGATTACAGGAATTAGCGGAACGCCTAAAGCGAGAGGGACTATAGGGATGACCGGGGATGAGGGAGTAGCCGATGGGCTATGGGTATGGGGTTGAGGTGTGGAAGAGCTGTTAGGAGAAGGGGGTGATGAGCCAGAGGAATTCAGGGTGGATCGGACTAGAACTTTGATGGGGGTTGGCACAACAATCGGTTGAATTACTTCGGGACTAACAGGGGTCTGGCAGTCTTTTTGTTTTTGCTACCTGATGATCTTAGGGATTAGATTAGGATTTCCAACAGCGGGCGGATTATTGGGATTAGGATTTGATCATGTATTACGTGTCATTTTCTTAGGAGCCAGCATGTATTACGTGATTGATTGCATTGATTTATCTGAGGAGTTCCCCAGCGGAGTCGCCATTATGTTATCACTCAGGTTGTCCCTAGGCTCCTATTAGGGATACGGCCGAGGTAACCACAACCAATCTTCTGATTGCAGGTTCTAGCCCACCTGCAATCGAGAGGGCTCTCTCCTTTAGATTCAACCTCAAGTTGATCTGGATTCAACCTTAGTTGATGATTTTAGGCTATTTTGGATTGCAGATTACTGTGGTGTGATTTCTGAATGGAGTTCGGATTTTCCACAAGTGTTCATGTTTTGCTGTCGACGTTTCGAGTCTGCAACTAGACTCATCATCAGGACAATTTGTCCTGATGATGAGTCTAGTTGCAGACTCGAAACGTCGACAGCAAAACATGAACACTGTGGAAAATCCGAACTCCATTCAGAGATTTTAGGCTAGCTTTCTGACTTCAAGGGAATGTTGACTGTGATTGGGAGGAAGGTAGGATTCTCGAGTAAAGAGGCACGGTAAGGTGTTATAAGTTTTGAACCATTGGGCATGGAGTCACAGCCTGAGGCATGCGAGCGTTTTCTTTGTCACAAGGGGATACGGAGCGGGATAGCCATGCAGGATACAACATTCGAGCTGCTGAAAGTACGGAATGAACATCAGGGATGAATGGCAAAAGAGAATCATTTCATCATGCTAACAAAGGGGAGAAATGGATGAGTGGGATCCCGGAGCAGTTAAGAATTCCAAGGACATGCACCCATATACGAACGAAACAGGGTAAACTAGAGTAGTTAAGAATTCTAGCTCATGACCGTTCCAGAAGAAAACATCGAAAAGTGAAGAAATTGAACTTAAGGTGTACTTAAACAAATCTTAATCTATTCTTTTCTCCTGCAACTTAGAATTGCGGAAAGATGATAAAAACATAAAATAAACAGGGAAGAAGAACACTTATTGGATCATGCAGAGACACAGGAATTCCATGATCATTCCTTGGCCCAGAGAAAACAACAAGTTGTTTCCCAATCCATGCTTTCAGCAATCTTTGATTATGAAAAATATCACAGTTACAGTGCGAGTCTTTACTCAGAGAAAATTGCTGGAAAGAAACTGACCAACAACTACTACTACCAACCAACCAACCCTTTACAATATCGTTTCGGGTGGTATTTATAAACAAAATATCAGGAAGACATCATTACAAATGACCATGACAGATCTACTTAGAACTCTTCAAAAAATCTAAATGTTGCTGGAAATAAATGCAAGTAAATCTTTTTGGCTGCGCTAAGGGCAGCTGAATCGGAACAGGTGACGAGGTGGCCCTTGGGGACCAAATGCGTTGCTGCTGAAGTGAATGTGCTTTGGGGCTGCAGTTCGGTTTTGGTGCGAATTGAATGTGCAATTATTATGATTTGAGAGCTTCAAGTGATTTTGCTCTCCTCCTATGGATCTGCTGAAAGATATTCAATTTCTCTTGCTTTGGGCCGCTGCTCAAGATATTCTCTGATACACTTTGCCGCTACATTGATGATTTCCGTCGTCAAATGATACTCTTTAACACGCTTGAAGCCTACTGATTTGATCTGATACACTTTGAACTCTCTGAATGATCTGTTGTTGTCTTTAAACCGAATCCTTTGGCATGATTGGGCGATT
This sequence comes from Pinus taeda, assembly GCA_000404065.3. Taxonomy (NCBI): domain Eukaryota; kingdom Viridiplantae; phylum Streptophyta; class Pinopsida; order Pinales; family Pinaceae; genus Pinus; species Pinus taeda. The sequence continues at coordinate 8,857 of APFE030607365.1, forward strand.
TCGAGCTTTTTTGGCGCGCAGTGGGCTCGGCAATCAGAAGATTCCCTGAGATTCCTCGAAATGGCCTATTTCGCATAGCGATGTGCAAATAGCGCGAAGCGCATCGAAAACTGCCTCTGTTTCTTCATCTGGAGCTCTGAAGTGCGACTTTTCTCCTTGCGCGAAGCTTTTTCGGCTTTTCTGGCTGCTGACGTAAGCACTGTGTCGGCTGTACGGAGGATGACATCATCAGTGGGTCCCTGATATAGCGCGACATGGTGGGGTACTGGTGGACTATGGTGAAGAGACTCCGATGCGATATAGCGATATCGCGTCGGCGGGGAAAGAGGGGGATCATTGGGTTGGGCGTGTGGTGCTTGCGATTACCGATATGTGATATCGCGATATCGCATCGGGGGAGACAGAGGGGTGAACAGATTGGACACTCGGCACTTGCGATCGCCGATCGCCAATTTCGCGATATCGCATTGGCGGGGAACGGATGGGCAAAGTTTTGCATGAAAGTGGGATGGCGAGGTTGCGATGCGAAAACGGCTTTGAAGGGGGAAAAAGGTAAGCAAGTGGGTGTGAAGGGCCTTTGAAGTTTCGGAAGGGGTCTGACTACTTCTGGGGAGTTTTATACTTAGGAAGGAGTCCATAGTATGTGATAGGTGGTTTTGGAGGTTGGGTTCTTGCTTAGTTTCTACTAAACTAAGAAATTCCTGGGACTTGCTATGGTTATTTTTCAACCAGGGGGAGGGAATATTACATAGGGGAGTTTACTTAATATTAATACGGGGACGGGAAACATAGGGAGTTACATAATAATGTTAGTGGTTAACATGGAGATGATAAGAAAGCGCTAAGTTCGGGGGAACTTAAGCTGTTGCAGGGGGGGAGGACCATACTTCGGGAGAAGATATGGAACAACTTTGAGAAAAGCAGATCTTTACTCAACCAGAGTGATGAAGATGATGAACTAAAGAGGTGTCAAGCAGATCTTGACCTCTTTTTGGGGATGTTAGTTAATGATTGGGGGAAAGTAGAGAAGGGGAGTTAGTTATACCTCATTTGAGCCTTTTGCTTACGAATCTTTGCTGATTATGTTCCACATGATAGGATACCTGCAAACTTGGAACTTGTCAGCAATTCAACAGCCTTCAGAACTACCTACCCAGCCTACTTCCTAGCATTTTTTCTTCTTTTGCTTGGGGGTGCACTTAGACTTGCAAACCCATCATACATTTTTCTTTTGATATCTTCCTATCTAGATGCTACCCTTATTTCTTCTAGAGCCCAGATTAAACTGTTGGACTCTTCTATTTCTCTACCTATCTAAGAGTCTGCCAAGATTAAACTGTTTGGACAGACTTACAATCTCTATATTCTAAAACATGAAATTTAAACCTAGGGAGACCAAGATTAAATTGTTTGGACCTCCCTTCAACCTAAAAGCAGCGATACCAGGAAAACTTTTACAAAATTTGAAGGCAATTGAATGAATCTTGAAGTAGCCTTCTTCATTTGGAGATTGTTCGAGCAAATATGGAGCATTGCAGCAAGCAAAGTACGACATATTTGGCCTATGAAATGCCAATCATGAAAAATGAATACTTGCTGCAGCAGGAGCTAACAGTGGCTCCACTCGGGGATGGCTTCTCCTTGCGGGAAGTCAAGAATAGCAGGCCAGAATGCCTTGATTTTTAGTTTCTTTCTGTCCTCTACAAAACTGGGAAGCATCGCCTGCTTTCTTCCGCGTGTTCCCGGTACTATAAACTCTAAAAAGTCAAAAAGTATGTACAAATAAATCATCACCTGCTCTTTTAAGCAGGGGGATCATTATAGTGCTTCAACATTCGGTCGTTGATCGGGCCTTCTTCCGCTGTGATGTTATCAAGCGATTTGAGAAAGTAAGTGTTATTGCCTTGCACAACACTGATAGTGTACGGACCTTTCCACAGAAAATCAAATTTAGCATGTTTGCCCTTGTCTTCCCTCCTTGTATCCCATCTTAGGACTTTGCTGCCTACCCGGAAATCTTCTGCTTTGGTTCTCTTGTCGAACATTTTTTTGAGTTTTTCCTGTAGACTTTGAGCTTTATCGAAAACTTCTTCTCTGGTTTGCTGAAGATGAATGGTCTGATTAATCCTTCTCTGCATGTCATTCGGTTCAGCCTGGATTTCTTGTAACAGTTCAAGTGATTTTGCTCTCCCCCTATGGATCTGTTGAAAGATATTCAATTTCTCTTGCTTTGGGCCACTGCTCAAGATATTATCTGATACACTTTGCTGCTACATTGATGATTTCCGCCGTCGACTGATACTCTTTGACACGCTTGAAGCCTACTGATTTGATCTGATACACTTTGAACTCTGTGAGTGATCTGTTGCTGTCTTTAAACCGGATCCTTCGGCACGATTGGGCGATTTCGGGCTTTTCTGGCGTGCAGTGGGCTCGGCAATAAGAAGATTCCTTGAAGATTCCTTGAAATGGCCTATTTCCCGTAGCGATGCGCGAATAGCGCAAAGCGCTATTCGCACATCGAAAACTGCCTCTGTTTCTTGATCTGGAGCTCCGAAGTGCGACTTTTCTCCTTGCGTGAAGCTTTTTCGGCTTTTCTGGCTGCGGACGTAAGCACTGCGTCGGCTGTACGGAGGATGTCATCATCAGTGCATCCCTGGTACAGTGCGACATGGTGGGGTACTAGTGGACTATGGTGAAGAGACTCCGATGCGATATAGTGATATCACATCGACGGGGAAAGAGGGGGATCATTGGGTTGGGCATGTGGTGGTTGCGATTGCCGATATGCGATATCGCGATATCGCATCAGGGGAGACGGAGGGGTGAACAGATTGGACACTGGGCGCTTGCGATCGCCGATCGCCGATTTCGTGATATCGCATCGGCGGGGAACGGATGGGGAATGTTTTGCATGAAAGTGGGATGGCGAGGTTGCGATGCGAAAGCGACTTTGAAGGGGGAAAAAGGTAAGCAAGTGGGTGTGAAGGGCCTTTGAAGTTTCGGAAGGGGTCCGACTACTTCGGGGGAGTTTTATATTTAGGAAGGAGTCCATAGTATGCGATAGGTGGTTTCGGAGGTTGGGTTCTTGCTTAGTTTCTGCTAAACTAACCAATTCCTGGGACTTGTTATGCTTATTTTTCAACCAGGGGGAGGGAATATTACATAGGGGAGTTTACTTAATATTAATACGGGGACGGGAAACATAGGGAGTTACATAATAATGTTAGTGGTTAACATGGAGATGATAAGAAAGCGCTAAGTTCAGGGGAACTTAAGCTGTTGCGGGGGGGGAGGACCATACTTTAGGAGAAGATATGGAACAACTTTGAGCAAAGCAGATCTTTACTCAACCAGAGTGATGAAGATGATGAACTAAAGAGGTGTCAAGCAGATCTTGACCTCCTTTTGGGGATGTCAGTTAATGATTGGGGGAAAGCAGAGAAGGGGAGTTAGTTATACCTCATTTGAGCCTTTTGTTTACAAATCTTTGCTGATTATGTTCTGCATGATAGGATACCTGCAAACTTGGAACTTGTCAGCAATTCAACAGCCTTCAGAACTACCTACCCAGCCTACTTCCTAGCATTTTTTCTTCTTTTGCTTGGGGGTGCACTTAGACTTGCAAACCCATCATACATTTTTCTTTTGATATCTTCCTATCTACATGCTACCCTTATTTCTTCCAGAGCCCAGATTAAAATGTTGGACTCTTCTATTTCTCTACCTATCTAAGAGTCTGCCAAGATTAAACTGTTTGGACAGACTTACAATCTCTATATTCTAAAACATGAAATTTAAACCTAGGGAGACCAAGATTAAATTGTTTGGACCTCCCTTCAACCTAAAAGCAGCGATACCAGGAAAACTTTTACAAAATTTGAAGGCAATTGAATGAATCTTGAAGTAGCCTTCTTCATTTGGAGACTGTTTGAGCAAAATATGGAGCATTGCAGCAAGCAAAGTATGACATATTTGGCCTGTGAAATGCCAATCATGAAAAATGAATACCTGCTGCAGCAGGAGCTAACAAGTACAACTATTGAAAAATGTAAAGTGAGTTTGTATGTGGCAGTGGCTTTTCCTATTTGTAATGTATGACAAAGGAGAAATCACAGAGTTTCAATAGACTTTTCCTTGGTTGATAAACTTGTGGGGCAACTGTAGGGCAAATAGAAATGTCTTTGAGCTGAGTAGATGGGTTTTTTGCAGAGATAAATCTGGTGAGAGTGGCTAGTGAACAACTATTTGAACCTCTATCGGCAGTATGGCTCTTAAAACCAAATTTTCAAGTAAATTTTGCAGACGGACGCGAGTTTACTGAGCTTTATGGGCAGAGGAGGTTAACCAAAAAATTTAGACAACACTTAGGTGCGTAATTGGCTCAGTGTGGGAGCTTGCAGAATTTTATGTAGGTAAAAATGGACAAAATGGTGAAAACAGGGGTGAAATAGGTTGACTGTGGGCAAATACCTGGTTTTCATGGTGCCGAGGGCGTTGAACTGCTACAATGGCGAGCAATTGAGTTGAATTTGAAGGTGGCAGCAGCTTGGATGACTAAATTCCAGGTTTAGGTAGCAAATCGACGTAGTCCGCATGCATAGTGATCCCAAAATATCAATGAAAATGACATAAAAATGGCCGCTTTGCATTGTTTTAAGCAAATTTTGGACTTTTGGCACTTTTGACGCTTTTCGGCGATGACGTCAGCATGACGTCATCGGCGAGCCCCAGGTACGGCAAGATGACGTGGACTTCTGACGTGGGTGGTGAGGTGGCGCAAGATGCGGCGGCAAGGCGTGGACGCGGGTTCGTGAAGGGTTGGTGACGTGGAGCAGTGACATAGGGCTGACCCTATGAGCTGGGAGCGGTATCTGGTTTCCTCCCCACACTGCTTTTCGACATAAGTTGTATTGGGGGAGGGGCCTCCGAACATGCCAGGAAGGCGACACGTGGCGGGGGTACGATGGTGAAACCGCCAATCTCCCGGATGCTAAACATCCACTGGGTTATATGTGAAAACGATCGCCCACCTTTGGATCCAGAGGGCTGACCATCGGACGACTGGCAGGGGGTACGTGGTGGCGGAAGGTTAACTGTAGCGCTTGCCGATTATAAAACATTAAAATAATGGTGGGGTGGGTTTTGGACTTTAATCAGTGAGGGTTATGTGAATCAGCGCCCATTTTATATTTATTTAATTAAACATAGAAATGAATAGATTAGCGCGGGAGGGAAAAATAAGGTTTGTGAGGGGGTAACGCTATGGCCATTAATTTCAACCAAAATTTAATTAATTCCATAGTGTTTAGAAGGGGGAGGGTTAATATTAGTCCCAGATGGACTAAACATTTCCCAATAATGACTTATATAGCTATACTACTATGAGGTGGGATATTTAAATAGATTTTTGGGATTGTATTAGCTTTTGTAGAACTAGGGAAGGGAAGCAATGTTAAGGAGCTAAATAATAAAATTAGCTGTTAATATGACTTTGTGAGATGAATATGCAGGGGAAAATGCTAAGCTTATGAAATGAAACTTAGACACAGAAGATGAATAGAATTTAGAATGATGATTTTTACACCAGAAATGTGTCTTCTTTTCCTTTAGTCAATTGAGAGTTTGACTTGGGACTAATACTGGAATGAAGTGAAACAAGACTATTGGGCAGATCCCAAGGTCTTTGGTGAGTATTAGTAAATGATCTTTGGGGGAAAAAGGGAAATTAGTCATGCTTCCATTGTTATGTCATCCAACCAGTGCCATGGTTCCAATACCCTGAATGAGATGAGTTCTTCTTGATAAGCCAAATGGTAATGGCACCTTTACTTCTGCAACCTTACACTACCTACCCAGCTTAATAATCCTAACATTTTTTCTTCACTTGAATTGGGTGCACTTGAATTAGCAAACCCTGATTGTCCTCTTTTTCTTTTGACTGTCCTCCTATCTAAATGTACCCTTATCTCTTCCAAGGACCCAGATTAAACAGTTGGGTTCCTTCATTTCTCTACCTATCTATTCATCTGCGAAGCTTGAGTTGTTTGGTTAGACATTGTTTCTCTATTCTACAACAACAATTTAAAAAGGCGTGGTTGAGATTAAACTGTTGGGCCATCCATCCAATTTAGAACCTTGTACATATGATAAGCTTGCAAAACAATATAGTAGTGGCATTTAGATTGGCCACATTCTTGGTCTGTGTACAAATATGGAACCTTTGTAGCCTGCAATGATGAACATATTTAGCCCTTCCATTGTCAATCATGAAAAATGAAACCTATTGATATAGGAAGCTAACACAATGCATGTCAATGTTAGGAAGAAGCCACTTTTGATGCAATGATATTTCATGTTGGATTCTCTTCTTGGGAGGAAATCCCTTTTCTTTCTAAAACACCTCATCATCATGGTTAACTACATGAACCAAATAAGTTTTCAATTTTGAATTACAACCATCAAACTCTTCATAATCAACATCAACATTGGGTTTGATCATAAGTAGCACTAAATTCTTGCTTGAATTCACTAGTGCTTTCATTTTCCCTTCATTAACTAATGAAAGATTTAGGTTTTCACGATAAGATATCACAATATACTCCACACCATATTTGAACAAGTAGTACATGTTTTCATTATGATTGAAGATTGCTTTTCTATCATAGAGGTAAGGACTACCCAAAACAATTCTTGACATGTCAAGTGGTACAACATCTAATCTAACTTCATCAATGAAGTTTGCAATGATTGCAAACTGAAGAATACATTTTCATGTAACCCGTAAGTTTATGTCCTTGCATATCCAACCCAGTGGATATGGATTGGGATGTAAAATGGTTTCAAGATTAAGTTTCTTAACTAAATCATCATATATTAACTTGGCTCGAGACCCACTATCAAATAATGTGTTGATTTTTGTATGTTTTGAGATTACCCTCACATGAAATTATTCCATCCTTGTTTCTTCATTTGGAGTACTAGTGCTAGCAATGGATTCTTTTCCTTTTATTCCCATGGTTGTGATTTTAATTCCATCACCCAAATCAGATCCCAAATTGTCTTGAATGATGGAAATTGTCTTTTATTTTCCTTTGTTTTTGAATTTATTTGGTTTCATTTTGGGATGAAGCTTCCCACAATGAGCTTCATTGTGGCCCTATTTGTAACAATGTTTACATATGTTTTTCCCTCCCTTTTTAATGGATGCATTTTCTTTCCTTTGAAACCATTTCCATTTTCTTTACCTTTCAATAGATTTTTATTACCCTCTTCTTTTGTTTTTCCCTCTTTCCTCAAGATGAGTGTCTTGCACACACACACATCATCTAGATTATTGGAATTAAACATTAAGGTAGTATGCCTAAGGTAACTATGTAAACCCCATACGTACTTCAGCAATGTGTCTTGTGATTGCAAGTCTACACCTCACATTAGAGACCTTTTTCTAAATTCTTAGGTGAAATCTTGCACATTTTGACCTTTAAGTTGTCTAAAGATCCGCTAATTCATGATGCCTTTCTCCATATAAGCTAGAGGGTAGAGTTACCTTTTAATTGCAACAATGAAATCAGACCAGGTAATTGAGATCTTACTGTGTTTTTTTAATCTCCTCTTATGTCTTTGATTCCCACCATACAAGTGTTGCACCCTCCAATCTCAAGGAATCTAATTGAACCTTTAGGTCATCCTATTAAAGGTTTTGAATTCTTCAATAGACCTCCAAATGATGAACCAAGTTATCAAGCTTCTCTACATTCACTTCACCGTTATACATGGGAAGTTCAAATTTAACATCAAGTTTTAGTGATGGTGATTTACGAGTTCCTTTTGAGGTATGTTGATGAGTATGAGTAAGGGTCATGTTAGTGGAAGAGGGTTAAGAGGCCTATGAAGAAGATGAAGAATATGGTGGAGATGGTGGTGGTTTTCTTTCATTTCCATTACCTCCTCATCCTAAAGGATCTTTTCCTTTGGGAGGTTTAAAACATTCACCCTGCAGTATCATATTCCTCTCTTCATAGTGGACCTTCACCATCTCTGTCATATCGAAGAAATGCCCTCTTGAAGACCTTCTCATCCTCTATCATTATAGGCTCTCCTTCATGAGACATGGTCACTTGAGTCTCAACTACAGCGTGAGGAAGAATTGGTGTTGGAGATTGTAGCAACCTTTCCCTTCTTCCCTTTGACCTAACTTCATGGCTTTCAATGAGTTTCCCTTCTCCTCTTTTGATTTTTAACCTTGTAAGCATGACATAAAATTGCAAAATAGTTAAATCCTCGCTCTCATACCAAACTTGATCTAATTAAGAAAATTAGTTTCGATGTGCTAAAATTCCATTTTAGATTATATTAAATATTCTTGAGAATTTGTGAGATTGTTTTCAAGTTTAAACATGGGTTTTTAAGTGTTTTTATGTCACTTTTTATGTGCAAATTTACATAAACAAATGAGTGAACAACAATATATTGCAGACATAAACATCGCCATAAATAGTATCACACCAACACATGATGAAGGAGTTCACCCCTCTTGGGCTATGCCTCCTTGGGTCCAACTTCCAATGGCTTGACCCTCTCTATTATGCTAAAGAATGTGAATACATGAGTTTAGAATGCTCAAAATTCTTTGAAACTTGTTCCAATGGCCCCAGAATTCCCAAAAATTCCTCTCTATCCTCTTTCTCCTCCTCATTTGGTCAAAAACTATAGAAGTTATGAGCTCTCCAAGTTTTGGCTCTAATTGCACCACAAAATCCACCAAACCTCACACTGAACCTACAAATTTGACTCCAAATCGAGTATGAGAGCAACAATTTTCTCAATTTCTCGGTGAAATTGGTGGCACGATATTTCTCCCACTAAGCCCTTAACTCCTAAATTTTGGGTCATGTGGGGCACATGGGACCGTGGGTCGGGCTTTTAACTCCCACCCCCACTCAATCCGCTAATTACCAAATAAAATCATGGGCGCATTCACATATGGCAGCCACGTTACACGTCATGTGGGTTATGGTTAACGTGACAGTAAAGGCCACGATTTGTGTGGAAATTCACATGGTTGGTTATCATAACACAATATTTGGGGTTGTGGTTAGCCGTTAACCATGGTCCGTGGACTAAGGTCTTGGGTTAACCATGGTCCCCACCCCCCAAATACATGCACTATGTACATTGAATAGAGTGTGCCAACATATGTAGTTAAGAACCACGATGCATGGTGTGTTGGTAAAGCCTTTTATTAGTGTTGGGAGGTCGTGAGTTCAACCCCTGCTTCTTGCTCCGAGACTTCAAACAAAATTTTTGGTGGCCTCAAGGGCTCCCACGTGGTGGCCTCTAGCTCAGCCACATGTCACCCTATGGTTTTCCACTCCTTCAACCAATCAAAACCACAAAAATCTGACCAATAAGAATGTGCCATTTGGCATGATATCATTTACCCACGAGCACCACCTAGGAATACAAACTATTGAGTGGGATGTCCCTTTATTTTTAAAATTTGCGTGCTTGGGAAAGTGAACATAACTCATTTCTCGAGGCATAGAGAGTAGGTTTTACCTAAAACGAGTTGCCCTAGATTAAGGATGACCAGGTCACACGAATTTGAAAACTTTGAATTTTGAGCTATTTTTTAAGCACCTCACGAGGCAATAGAATTTTGATACACAATCCAATCTATCTTCAAATATAATACCCCCATATTCCATACTACCAAATCAAACTACGCTTCACACTAGTAGAACCAATTTTCATTACTTAAAACCCTAAGTGTTAAATCTATTTGATAACATTATTTCTATGAATCACATTATCTACTCCTCAATATAATATATGTGCTTGGTCTTCAATCACAAATATTACTCTAATACCATTTTACCATGTTAGATTCCCTTAAAACCATGTAATAATATTCACAATTTTCTAAGTATAAAAACCCAAAAGCACAAAGAAATGATACTCTCCAAACTGTATTCACAAATACACTGAGTTTTCTAAGTTAACATGCATAGTTGAAAAATAAATGAGAATACAAACACATCAACACATAGAACAAAAGATATACCAAGGAAACCCCAACTCCAAGGAAAACTTGCAATGTTGTGTCTTTATTGTTGTCTTTAACAAAAGATTTTCCTATGAGAATTAGAACAAGGAATAATATTATCTTTTATCATAAGAGAAACTAATCAATCCTCTAAAATGAATTAATACCCCTTCCTACACACTCCCTTTGCATATTTGCTAAATTACACATACTTGAAGGCATAAATCCTCTCTCTTACATGCAAGTTGAAATGGTATCACTATGTTGGGGCTACAAGAGCTCCACCCTAGCTTGATTTCTTCTTTGATCATATATCATTGTGATATATTGAAATCGTAAGCTCTTCCCTCAGTTATTTGGCAAACACTACTTGTGCTCAACTAACTTCAAACTAACTTATTCCATTTCCTCTTCTAATTTTGACCTCAACCCTAATCTTAGTGTCGATGACTAAGGTTATATCATAATTAACGATTGAGATTAAATCATAATATAACTTAGGAATTACAATCTTATGAGTTCTTCAGCTTATCTTAGCACTTAGACAAGTAGAACCATTATTTATCTACTCCAATCAACATTATGGGGATATACATTTTATACTAGATTAAAATATATTCCCATAAGAAGTTTAACTAATTTTAATATTCCACATCCACAAGAGACTTCCACCTCAAAAATCTACATTACCCAAAGTGGTATAAGCCTCCTCATTACTAGGTCCAAATGGCACTTTCCATGTTGATCAGAGTAGGTGGGTTCCCATATTTCAAAAATGGTTCCATTGGGGGAGGGGGCAAGGGGTACATACCTAGTTTTTGGATTATACTAGGCCACCCATAATAGATCTACATCGTCCACTTACTCTAGTAATTTATCCATGTAACTTTCAGAAGGAAGTGAGACCCCATGAGTATTAGATCATATAGACTCTACCATCACAAAGTGGAAAGGAAACCAGTTGATAATGAGGGTATTCCCTTAAGTTAAAGACCCCACAAAGGGGAAAGTTTCATAGTAATTGAGGTGAGCACTCCACCATAAAGGAAAAGAGGAAATGAATGGTGGATGGTGTTAATACGGGGAAGAAGCAATGAATTGTAGGTGGTGTTAGGTGTTAGTATTCAGAAAAATATCACAAGAATACTGATAACAATTTCACATACAATAATGATGAGATTTACCATGGAAAATGCTAATTTTCATTGCTTTCAAACTTAATGTAGCATCTAAAGTCTCTAGCTCTTTCCATATATTCATAATCTCATGCACATATAGATGGTCTCAATTTAGAATGTGACTACATTTTGATGGGAAAATGGGATCAACAACTTAAGTGAGTAGCACCTTAGATGGTGAGTATGAAACACACTTACTCACAAAATATGGCTTGGATGAATGAGTCCCATATACAAAGGAAGTTTTCCTTGTCATAGGTGATGCTTGGATTCATCCCATTTCCTATTACAAAACTACCATAGGGGATGAGAGGGAGAATGAACGAATTTTATGAAAAAATATTAAGTGCAGGGAATCTACCTAAAACACAAAATTTTCTAAAAGAGATGGACAAGGCTTGAACAATGCTTGCAATCTAGGTCTTTTATCATGCATTTTATCAAGATGAATTTTTTTAAATGAATAATTTAAAGCTATCATCTACTAAACAATAACAAGAAATCATTGTAGAAATTTACACTTTTAAAAGATTTTCATAATATATGAACTTACCATTGGAAATATGTAGTAATTCTACTATGGTCATACAAATAATTGATAACTCATAAGCAAAGTAGCAACTCCAAGGTGCTATGAGTCATCTAAAATATAATATCCAAAATAGCTAGAAATAAGGGTAATCAACATCATTCAAATATCCACACATGAATGTGGGTGACTATAATAGCATTCATCACAATAGTTATGATTTCACAAATATCCACCCAAGTGGTTTTTGAGGGCATCTAGCAAGAGATAATTGGGTTATAGCTTTTTCAACAAGCATTTATTTGTTTATGAATTTACTCAATAAGCACTCATAGTTTAGTCCTTCTCTAAGCCTCCCACTAGCCCTTTCAAGCTTGGAGATAAATAATCTACGGACTGAAAGGAAAACACCCCAATTTCATAGTCTTTGTTGCACTTCCAACATTATTCTTATGCTTCATGCTTAGCCTCCAGCATTCTTTCTATGTCATCTTTTCCCCTTCTCTTGGGTTCTTTTCTTATTGCCCCTCTTTTTTCCTTGAGTCCCTTCTTATCTTGCATGAGACTAAAACCTCAAATTCAGGATTCAAGAAACTTGGGCACTTTCCTATGTCAAGTCACATATTTTCTAAGATTTTATATTTTTATTATTTTCAAGAAAACCATTAATACCTGATTTTTTTACTAAGTTTGTCTCACATGACCATGATTTTCATGTTAGCCTTTATAATTATGAGTACATATACAAAAATAACAAATAAAATTACTATACTATTACAAAATGCAATGCAAAAGTGACTCTAATTCAAAATTTCTTATGAAAAAAATGAATTGGGAAAAGTAGTAATGGTTTCATTGGAGAAGAGTTTTGCAGTGGTGTTAAGGAAAATGCAACAAACAACAATATAATAGGCATTTTGGACTTTTTATGTCAAAGTACATCACTTTAACCTAAAAAAACCCACAAATTTTATGTCATTATCATAATAAGGTTTTCTCATGAATATTATGTCATAAGTGTTTACAAGTCGTATGTTTTAAATACTTCATTCTTCTTAGGTAGATAGGGTATTAGAAAAGGCATCTATGTGTAAAGGGAAACATCTTAGGTTAAGTTATTTATTGTTCTAAATGCTTTAAATAGATAAGGAAATGATGTTTAGCAAAGAGGATATATTAATAGAAGAATAAATGACATGGAATGAAATAATTCACTAAAAATGAAACAAATAAAAATGATTTGATTAAAGAATGAAAATTAATTTGATTATTATATAAGAAAGATAAATATTGTAAATTAAATATACACTAGAAAGGAAATTATTGAAGACATTAATTAGAACATTACCCCCTAAGCCTTACATAAATTTGTAAATCAAGCTAAGTAACAACAACTATCAAAATAAATCTACAATAAAATTTAAAACTCCAATGGCATAAGACGAGAATATGGAAGTAGAAACTATAACAGCAAAGAATGTGACAGAGACTAAAATAATATTTTGCATTTTTTAACTCAAGATTTAAGAACCAAAACCCTGGAAGATATTATCCACAATAATTAGCCCTAGTAGTAAGAAATAAAAATTTCCAAAAAAAAATATTTAATATGGTTTATGAAAACAAAATACCCTTATATCAATTATGGGTGTTCACAAAACAAAAAAAAGAAAAAAATGTTGTAAAGATATAGAACAAAAGTATTTGCACTGAAAACTTAAATGGAAATTTAAGAAAAATGACCCCATTTTTTTCTTTGGGTTTGATTACTTAATTTATATGGATTACAGATTTGGAAATCTAGAATAGACCTAAGCTAAGTAATCAAACTATACAAAAATTGCTGCCATATCTCTTGAATTTCCATCTAGGCTTTTCACTGCAAATACTAGTGGGTAGCCTCCTTTGCAACGCAGTGGAAACCAACACTATTTACCAGCAAAACAAATTATTTTTGTTACAATTAGACTTGCAGTAATCCTGGGATTTCTGACATTTGTGATGGGTGAAGGATGCATTAGATCCATGTTTCTGCAAAATCTACTTAGAGATCGGGCATCTCCTAGAATATCTAACAAATCTGCACGCAATCATTTGTTTAGCCGTCTTCTTTCACTTCACCCATCCCTTCATGCCTCAACCTCCTTTCTCGCGTGACCTCTTCTCCTCTACTCCCCCCTTTGTTTCCCTGTCCGGCCAACTGCGCTCCTCCCTCTTCTTATACAGCCCTTCTCCTTCCCATTCTTGCATTGGGATATCTTTCATTTCCGTCGCCCTGAGCCATCGCTCTAAGTTCTCCTCCTTGCAATTTACCTCTCCTCATTCTTGTGCTATAGTCTCTGTGTTGCCCCCTTATTCTCTGTCTCCTCTTCCTTGCTCTGTGCTTCTCACTGTTTCCGCAGTGCCTTTCCAAGTGCATCCTTCATTAACTCTATGGTATTTGCAGCACTCTAAGTATCTCTTTCCATTTGCAGCGATGGCAAGGAGCGAGGATTGCCTTCACTGCTTTGACCTTCCGGCCAAGCTGGAGCAAATCAGTGCCCACCAAAAGTCCTGGATGCCAAGATACACAATCAAAACCCTGTCATCAATGAAAAATATGAAGCTGATATTAATTTGTTACTTAACAGAATTTCTTCATAGCATGATCAGTTCAATCAACTCTCCAACTAACAGGTGACCCAGAAGAATATATTATGGACAATAGAAATGGAGTTCGCACAAGATCGTCAACCACAAGCTGGCAATCATCACGCCGATGTTGAATCAAGTCTCCAAAAGGTATCAAAATTTTGAAATTTATTATGGACAATAGAAATACAGTTCACACAAGCTGGTCAATCTGTCAATCATCAAGCAAGCCGGTGTTGATAACAACACTGATAGCCCGCAGCAAAGCAAATCAGCGACATTAACATAGACTAATCATGTTTTGTAAATGTTGTTTTCTGTTGTTTAAGTTTGTTAAGATCTTGTTTAGGTTTTTTCAAAAGTCCACAAAGCAAAAATAAAAAAGAATTTTGTGTATATTGTAACACTTCCTCTTTTTGTGTTCCAAGCTTAACATTTTGTACCACAAGAGCAAGAGTTAGACTCTCTCTCTTTTTTTCTGAAATATAATATAGTTACCGATTATGTCAAAAAAAATACTAGCGGTCGATATTTACAGCGTTTTTCTAGTGTTAATATGGGATACCTTTATAGCGTTTTCCTTTTGCCAATTTACTTGATTAGTGAATGGTAACTACAACATTAAAAAAAAATGTGCAGCCAATCTTTCTTAAATTTGTATTTAGGTTTTGTTAAATTTCTATTTAGGTTTTCAGTGCAAACACTAGCATTCCATGCTGTTAGAGCGTTTTTATTTGTCAAGATGGGTAACTACACAAAGTTTTCATATTGCCAATTTTCCTCTTTTGGTGAATGATTTGCCAAGAGTAAAAAGAATATACGACCATCTTTGTTAAATTTCCATTTAGGGTTTCGGTGGAAATACAGTGTTGGGTAACTTTCCAGCGTTTCATTTTCCCAATTTACTTGATTGGTGAAAGATAACTACAACTCCAAAATCAATTAATTGCTGGCTGATAGAATATATGCTTACACAGATCCTTCCATATTATAGAGAAAATTTCACCTTTCAAGCCAAAAAAAATAAAAAATAGGAAGCTAAATCTCCTCAATTTCCTCAACGGCTAACTTCTTTAACTGGCAAACAAATTATTTATATCTATATATATATATATAATTAAATTAAATTAATGGCACTAGATTGTACAATCGACAGAAAATAAAATTTTTATAATGTTTAGTAAATAATTATCAAGTCTAAAGATATAGTTGAAAATAAATAAACTAAAGAAAGTAAAAATAGAAGAAATTTTATTTTTCATTTTAAAAAATTATATAAGAAATTAAACATTTTAACTATTTGTTTATTATTTTGTTTAATGGTATATATTTTAAGTATATCAATATTATTAATATTTTATTTAAGCCACATTACTATTTTATTTATATTTTTAATATAAATTTTAATCTGAAGAAGATAAAAGATACTGTTTTCCTTTCTATACATAATAAATAAAATTTATTTCATATATATATTAACATTGAAATAAATTAGATATATAATTTCTAATATTTAAATAATTTCATTTTAAATATTTAGAAAAAAGTTTTTTGGTTTAATATATTTTCTTTAAAATGATATAGAAATAAGTACTAGTATAGACATGAAAAAAATTTATTGATAGTAAAGTGGAAGTAAAATATTTTTACCAAACCTTTTTATCAATGGTAAAAATATCTAAACACATTTATTTTTAATTTACAATCTACATTATTTTATTTAGATAATATTTATTTATTAAAAAAAAACACCTATCCATTATGATATTGAACATGAACAAAATCCAGATATCCCTCTTACTCTACCGCAACAATCAATTTAATATTTGGAATATTCTAGCATTGTTCTATTGACATGATTTCCAGTTGGCTCAATCATTGTGAGTTGCTGATGCAATCACCTCTGTCATGCATTGACTATAACCTGTAGCCATCTATGTCTTGCACAGTTGATTACAGAGCATACAAAGCTTTTATTAATTGCACTCAGGTTTTAATAAAATGTAAAACTTACAGAGCTTCACAGTGCAAATTTCTTTCTTTAAGATTCCCAATGTCGGTTAACAAGAACCAAGGTTCCCATTTTATTCTTACTTAGGTTTCACGTTGACTATCACAGATTGAAGTTTGGTCATCTGCAACCAGCTATTTGGAGCATTAAGTTTTACTAAACTTCAATATAATTGACAGGCTTTTGCTCAACTTACCATATCTGCACACACCAATGAAATATAATTATCCTGCGTCCTGTGAACACATTAAGGAAGATCACGAATAAAAACGTGAGAAAAGAAAATAAGAAGAAGTAAAAAAATACTATTTTTAATAATATGTACGAAAATTATGCATTAAAATATTAGATAAAATGAAATGATATTTTAAAATTCACTCAATTATAAAATGTTAAGAAAAAATAGCATGGCGAACACGCAGAGACCGAGCAAGATAAGCATAAAAATACGAGAAAGATAAGCATAAAAATACGATCCAGCGCGCATGTTACCTGGAAGAGTAGCATAGCTGGAGAACGCGCACAGCCCGAGGAAAATTAATATTAGGATTAAACTGAGAGTAAATTTGACTTTGTAGAGTGACAGAGCGTTGCATGGAAATGGAGATATATGATGACAATAACCCATGCCAAAGAATTAGGAAACTGGATAATTTTCTGAACTACACTGGTTGCAAATTTTAAAAATATTATAATATGCAATAAACAGAAGCTAAATTAATTGCTATTCTAAAATAATCTATTGGTTGCATGAAACAAGAAACAAAACAAGAAAAAGCCCAACCAACCATTTGTTTTATGTTGGTTGCATGAAATCTATTGTTGCATACATAACTTCGATAGAATATTACAATATAATTTTTTTTTATAATGTTAACTGGATGGATTTCTACTCGTAATTGAATATAATTTGCAATTGCAATCATGGAGTTTTACTGATAAATTCCTTAATTTCAAAGTAAATTACTAATATATAAATTTGATTCATATTTAAAATTTTAAAAATAAAATTTAGATTTTTATATTTAAAATATAAATTAAAGTGAAATTATTTAATTTAAGATTGAATATGATTTTTCAAATTGTTAAAAAATGTTAATAGCTACCATCAACAATTGTCATAGAATATGTGAGTCACATCTTAATAATGAAAAAATTTATTTTCTTTCATCTCATCTTATTTTATTACATTTGTTTTTGGAAAATTAGTCTTTTTAAAAATGCCAACCTTGTAAGTTTGGTAGCTAATATATAAATTCCACTTAAAACAATTCACCATTTTTCCTATGAACTACACATAATAGAAAAATTATAAGGAACCAATCTTTAACATTCCTTGCTTGATCCCTCTCTCATTTGACTGATCTCACTGCTCCTTTAGTACTTAACACACTTGGAGAGTAACTATATAATCACACAAACAAAGAATGATCCATAATTCATAAATAACATAGAATAGAAAGTATGATAAACATATGAATTCATTGATAGATTACACAAACATAGGGAAAAATCTTGAAAAGTTTTATTAATAGAAAGAAGCATTACCACCCATAAGTTCTATGGAGGGCCATCTTTAGAGCCTCAAACCTTCTTCACCTCATGAAGAGGAAGATATTCTGTCATTACCACAATACTTAAACTCAATCCTAAAACCATCACCACCTCCTTACAACTAAGAATTATTAAGCCTCTAGATCCCTTGGATGAATGATCCATTTATAGATGACTCAAGGAGGTTGGGTCATCAATGATGATGATGAATGCCTTTTTATTTTTAGGAATTAGTTCCATAAAAGAAGGAGATAGGAGGTTGTTGTTTACTAATTCCTGTAGTCATCCTTGGGCGAAATGAGAGGGGCACGTGGCACTCTAGAAGCTTCTAGAGATTTCCATGAATAATTGATTCTTCAAACTCTCTAGTAACTTTGCCTAAGCTCACTCATCGCACCCTAAATAGGGCCTAAGTGCGATTCATAGCACTTAGTGAGTGTAGTACTTGCCATCCATTGCACCCTAATGAAATGCTTCTTGCAATGATCTCTTTAGAGACACTTTTTGGATGAATTTTGTGATGGAACTTCTTTGAGAGTGAAGCATTCATATGACTAAGTTCTTTAGGGGATGAAACAACTATATTAGGGGTTGATGAACCCTAATAACATTGACATTTAAGTTGGGGTTTGATGTGCACAAATAAAATTGTAACACTTGCCCATTAAAGCATGAGGACGTAAATATCTATGCCACATGAAATGCTTTATCATGAGGATGAGAAGTTTCGAAAGGGAAGGTGATCTGCATCAATTACAATACAATATATCATGATAATCTCATTTTTCTCATGAACTAGCTCACGAAGGCATTCCCATGCTCACGTTATAAACATTCATTACATGTACATAGATGAGATAGTTGTTTATAGATGAGATAGTTGTTTACAGATGTAGACTTATGATTCTACAGATATAGATTTGTGATCCATGATTAGGATGAGTATATGTGTAAAGCCTTTGTACATTTGATTTGGTAATCGTGAATATATCAGAGCTTGGATGGATTAAACTAGATCCGAGGTCTTCAATCTTGTTCAATCTTCACTCAATGTACCAGTCTAACCATGCAAATAGACATTGTGAGGTTGAACATGGAGAGACATTTCCTCATTACCAGCCAATGATGTAAGCCATTAAGAGGCCTCAGAGGGATCACAGATAATGATGATGATCGTCAATGTACTACAGTACATTTCGCATGGTGTAAATAAGTGATTTGATGTCGAACACCATGTAAAATCTTTCAGTCAAAGGCCATTGATGTCAACATGTCCCCAGAAGCAAATGCAAGCTTCAAATCACTGAAAAGGTGTTTCTAAGTCAACTTCTTGGATGATGAAGTGATGTCTACAAGAAGCAGCTCGTCATAGGAGGGACTTGATGTATCCCACATCTACGATATGAAATAAAGTAAACGACTTTGGAAATGAGAATCGACTGACGACAAAAACTTCAAGAATGGCGAGGCTCAATAATTCTAAGTTGTAAGGAGGTGCTAATGGTTTTTGAGGCTCAGTATTGTGGTAATGTCGGAATTTCTTGTTGTTCATGAGGTGAGGAAGGTTTGAAGCTTGAAGGATGGTGTTGGATCAAACTTATGGGTTGTAATACTTCATTCTATTAATAAAGCTTTTCAAGGTTTTTCCCCTATGTTTCTGTAATGTGTCAATGCATTGATATGTTTATCATACTTTGGATTCTATGTTATTTATGAATTATGGATCATTATGCTTTGACGAGTCTTTGTTTGTGTGATTACACAAGTACTCTCCAAGCATGTTAAGTACGGGGAGAAGCAGCAAGATTAGTCAAAGGAGAGAGGGATCAAGCGAGGAATCAAGCAAAAGTTATAGGTTGGCTCCTTATAATCTTTCTCTTATTTGTCGTTCATAGGAAAAATGATGAATTGTTTTAATTGATATTTCTAGGTTAGCTACCAAACCTAGAGGGTTAGCATTTCTTAGAAATACAAATTTTCCTCAAAACAACATGTAATTTTTAAAATAGATGTGAAATGATATATATATAATATATATATATATATATATATATATATATTAGATATATATATAAATATATATATATATATATATTATATATTATATAATATAATAAAATAATAATAATAATATAATAATATATTTATATTTATTATAATATTAAAAAAAAATTGGATTCCACTATGTCTTAAAACTATTTCTAGTTGGCTAGGAGCTCTTTTTTTTGGAAGGTAAGGAGTTAGAGGCCCAAAACCTAGAAGCATGTGGAAAGCTTGCCCCTTAGAGGAGGTGGTTATTAATGAGTGAGCCTATTATGAGACATTAAGCATAGATAGCTCTAATCACTTGGTTTGACAACTTAGTTATGATAGGTTTTCCCACATTGTAAAAAAATATTAGTTGTAAATTAGAGCAACCTTAAAAGTTAATGTATTTTATCCTAATATAACTGAATATATATAAAAATATATATTTACCAAGACTTCATTTCGCAATACATTATGCCACATTAAATTTTAAGGGAACTAAAAATACTAATGAAAATTATCTTCATTTAGAATGGCGTTGGGAAAGAGGAAAACACCTTGATTAAGAGAGCCTCTATTCCATAATTGACAAGTGCATAACCCATCATTTTTCCTTTTCCTTTCTTTCCTTTTCTCTTCTTTCACATGCTTGGTAGTATCTTCAAAGATTTGTGTTTGAATGCCAAGACATGTTTGGAATGATAATTCTCTTTTCAAAATCACTTTCCTTTTTCTTTTAGCTACATATATGTCTCTTTAAACAACTTTTATTTGTTGATGAACTACCTTTCCTAGGTCCTTACCTCTCCATTCTTCAATGAGGTCTCAGAGTGAGATTTCATCCATATCTAGGTCTTGTGACCCATTATCTCACATATCAATTTCCTCTATTAGTGTGTTCTTGGTGGATTCCTCTAGCACTTCTCTTTTATGAAGTTCTACCTTTGGTTTTCCATTGTCATTCTCTTGACTCATTTCTTGAGGTTGTACCTAATCTAGCATTTCCTATTTTTTTATAGTCAATTCCTCATAATAGTTTTTGGACTAAAGGGGTTCATTTGGCCTTGTAGCATTTTGTGTTATTTCTCTAACAATGTTGGAATTTTTTAAAACCATCATGATAATTTTTTTTTGCTCATTTTCTTTTTTTTCTTATGTGAGACTCAAAGGACAATCCATGAAGGGATGGTTTTGCTAATGGCAACTATTTTCAAATTTCGTCATGCTAGGAAATTTCCATTGACTCTAGGAATGGCTTGAAGGTATTGATATAAAGACATATCCTCACATATAAGATGTAGCATCCTAAATTGGTCACTTTTGATGTTTTGAGAAAATATTCAATATTGTTTCCAATACCTTCTAAATTTTTCTCCTCCCCAAATACTTTTGTCTTCGTTCATATGCTTGGTAGTACCTTTCAAGCTTTGTTTTTGGATGCCAAGACTTGTTGTGGGTGATCTTGCTCTTTCAAAATAGAATTCCTTTTATTTTTTTAGCCACAAATATGTCTATCTAAACAAAAAAATCTTGTTGATCTAGTATCTTTCATAGGCCCTTACCTCTCCATTCTTCATGAGGTCTAGGAATGTGATTTCATCCATATGCATTTATTTCCTTTATGTTAGGCATATCAATTTTATCTATGGGTGCATTCTTTGTGGATTCCTATGGTAGTTCTATTTTATGAGCTTCGAGTTTTGCTTTTCAATTTCCATTCTCTTGATTTGTTTCTTGAGGATGTACTAGATATAACATTTGGTTTTCTTCTCTAGTGAATGTATCTTAATGGTTTTTGGACTCAAGAGGCTCCTTTGGTGTTGCCACATTTTGTGCTTGAGTGTTTTTCCTAAGAGTTTGGAATTCTTGAAAACCCTTAAGATCTAAAACCATCAAGATCTAATTTGTGTTGGCTTTGTTGTGTTACCTATATGAAGTTCAAGGGACAATCCCTAAAGAGATGGTTATATTCATGGGACTTGTGGCATATAAATGATACATTGTCATAATCCATAAGTTGTTTCCAAACTTCAACATGGTAGGAGGTTTAGGAGTGGTTCTATTCATATACACACATATCCTTGCATATAAGGTGTAGCATATTCACTTGGAAACTTAAAATATTTTCAAAAAATCTTCAATCTTGTTTCCAATACCTTCTAAAATTTTCTCCTCCCAAATTTTTTATCATAGGCTAAACCAAATTGGGGTTTCCAAGAATTTTTCTTTTTTGAGTTGTACCTTTCATGTGAGAATTTTATGAATAACCCCACATTATTTAAAAAATATGGTCCTTTCTCAAATACCCTGTTTCTTGCTTCTAGAATTTCAAACTCTCATTTTTGTTGGATCCATCCAACCAAGGATCTCTAGATTGACCAAAGATTATGAACTTGCATATTGAGGGTGGATCCTTCATACTCTAGATGTAGCTCTCTAATTTTTCTTATTTTACTCTACATTTAAGATGCTTCACCTCCTTAGGGAGACATCTCACTTGCATATGATTTTTCCAATTTACTCTTAATGGATGATCATCTTTCTTTTTTTGGGTAAGACTTGGGCCCAAAACTCATCAATGGGGTACTTGCATCTAGTAGTTTGAAGGAAAACCTCCATTCTCATCTATGACCACATTCTTAAGAACCACCCATCTCTCTCAAGGTGCTTTCCAAATGCTTGTCATTGCTACTCTAATACTATACCTAAGCACCAAACCAATGCAACATTACCATAAAAAAAATTACTCTACATGACTACAAATTATAGCCATACAAAAATTCTGTAACTCATCTACTTAAAAAAAACCTAACAAAATGATATAAAAAACTTCATTAATCCATCCTAATTAAATATATAATTATACTAGTAATCTTTAACACTACACTTACAAATATATGTTAAATAATTATAATATAAATAAAATATATATTTGAACCATATTAATTTATATTTTCATTAAAAAAACAAATTTATTTTATTATTCATTTAAATAAATTAAAAATAATTATTATTTTCATATCATCTTTATTTCATTTCACTACATATAATTTAATATCCACAACTTATCTATTAGTTATATTTTTTCTATTTACTCAAACCCTATCCTTTTTCCGATTTTTTTTTGTTAATTTTAAACCATGTTTTTATTCTATTTTATAATATCCTAAAAATCCATCCACAATTATGAATATTTTTTCAATATTTACTCCATATATATTTTTTCCAATTTTTATTATTAATTTTAAGCCATATTTTTTCTATAAATTTATCTTTTATTCCGTATCTTTTTCATTACTTTTTAAATTGATATTCAATTCTATTGAATTAAAATTTGGCATATCATTTTCATTAAAAAATATATTTAAAAGTGGTCCAACTTCTTTTTGTAAAATATACTTACTTCATATATTATATGATAAGTATTTGATTTTTATTAAACTTCAAGGGATAAATACAATTTACAAACTTATAAAATAATTATCCTAACTATGGAATTAAGTTCATTGTATTTTGTTTTTTTTTTAATTTCATTTATTTATTAGAAGGAAAATAGATTTTGAATTGTAAATCTTAGTAAATTAAAATGATTAAAACTCTATTTAAGGAGAGTTTTCTAATTTTGTAGGTAAAATTAATATTTACATTTTGATTGCGAATAAAATTTAAATTAAAAAATTAAATTTAAAATAATCATATTAAAGATAGGCACATATTATAATGGATTGGAATTGATGATAGGTGGATTGGAAATGATAATAGGAAGAAACCATAGTAGATTGGAAAAGTGTCATAAAAGTTATAAAGACTATAAAAGATACCAACAATATTACTATTATTCTTCAACAAGGGTGCCACTCTAGTGGGGGTAGTCCCTCCTAGGATTGAGTTGAGAAGCTCTTGTAATTGCCCATAAGTTGAGTTGTATTCTTTAATCTAAAGTATGTCTTTATGGGCTACCATTATTCTTAGAATGCCATCAGCTTTAAAAGGAAAAATAATTTCATATGTAGTCTCTTCTACACTGTCAGCGTAGACTTGTTACCCAAGAAACGCAGTCAGATTTTCCCTAGGGTTCCTTTCCGGTAACCAATCGATCCAACCCTTCCTACTTCGTTTGCACTTTATGTTTTAGGAATGGAGGGCTTGTAACTCTTACCATATTGATCTCCAAATGCGTTAAATGTCTCGCACAAAAAATTCAAAGCCACAAATGTTTAGTGTGGAGGGGCCTGTGGGGGTTGCATGCAACCCAACTTGGTAAACCACTCCATCCAACCCTTCCTTCTGCACTTCATTTTCACTGTATGTTTCGGGAATGGAGCGCTTGTAACCCTTACCATATTGATCTCCAAATGCATTAAATCTATGGCACAAAGAGTTCAAAGCCACAAATGTTTAGTGTAAGGCGCTTGTAGGAAATCCCACTGAACAATTTGAGAGAGATTGCAAATAATTCTCTCGCCATTGTTAAGGGCAGAGTTTTGTCGTGCTCAATTCACCCAAGTTCCGTGCTCTCAATATATGTGCTTTCCCTAGTCAACTCTTATTGTTTGATCTTGAGGATGATTTGCAATCATTCTATGATGATTTTCCCAAATGGTTGTCTGCCAGCGATCAAAGGCATCTTCAAAAAACTAATGTAATGTTGAATGTGATTGTGTCCCGTGACCGTACTCGACAATACAGGAAAGTTCAAGCAGCTATAGATGCAGCCCCTTGTCTAAAAAAATGTGGTAGTACCGTGAGATAGGCGTTTATAACAATAATTGGAGATGGAATGCACAACACTATTATTCCGAGGAGAAAAAGTGTGGTAGACAATTCCACAACCTTTGCGAGCACAGCTTAGTATAAGATTTAAGTTTGAAATAAGTTTGCGTGTGAAAGCTTGAGTTTGTCCTCATTTCACAAAATTTCTCCTTTTTCTTTTAAATTCACTTTTGAGTTTATTTTAGAAGTGTTTTTAATATTTCAAAAGTATGATCTATATGTAAGTCAAAGTAAATAAGTATTCATACAGAATGGCATAAATTCAAGTTCTTCTTGTCAACCAAATGACCTCTTTCATGATGGCTGAATTGCGGAATAGTCTCGAGGAAAGGTACCTGTACTGAGGAATAATGCAATCTCCAAGGTAGTCGAAAATAGCTTTAATTCTCAACAAGTAAGCATCCAGAAGTCTATCATCTACATATACTCTGATTCTATCGAGAAGTTTATCATCTACATATACTCCTGATTCTCCATATTCCAACCGAGATAAGTGAACGTTGATCTTTCTCGCCTTTACCACAACCTCAAAATCAAACTCGTGGAATAGGAGGAATTTTCCATAAATAATGGCCATCTTCTAGGACTCTGCCAATTTCCTTCTGTAATATAAGCCAAATCAAAGATTTTATTGTTTTGTGAGGAGAAGTGAGGAAATCATGAGCTTTTAAGGGCAGTTAAAAATTCTAATCAAAAAATCTTAATGACACAGGAGTGCTCATTGCCATCGGCAAACAACACGAAATAAATTTAAAAAATTAATGAAAATTAATAAAATAAATAATAATCATAGAATTATAATGAATGACATGGTTTTGCAATTTTCTAGTGAGATAGGAACACAAATAAAATAAATAATAAACATAAAATTAAAAGGAATAAAAGAACGTGTAAGGACAACACACAAGGGTCACATGTAGCCCACATTCCCCACCCCCACTTAGCCA
This sequence comes from Pinus taeda, assembly GCA_000404065.3. Lineage (NCBI taxonomy): Eukaryota > Viridiplantae > Streptophyta > Pinopsida > Pinales > Pinaceae > Pinus > Pinus taeda. Next base: position 34,556 of record APFE030607365.1, read on the forward strand.
ATCATCTAAGTCGAGTTAGTAATTTATTCACATGGAGTGCATCATATTAATTTTGGACGTGGATCAGTTTGGGACTTAGAAAGCTCTGGAAATGTAACCACAGAAATCAAAACTGTCTGAGATTTTATTGGGAAGAACACACAAAATACAGAAACTACGAGCACAAAAATAAAGCTCATACCATATTCTAGAAAGAAGCCTTGTTGGCTTCTTCTCCAAAAATCAAAATTTTTCTAATCAATAATACAACACAATACAAAACTCATATAAAAAAATTATGTCCAACTCTTCCTCACCTTGCAAAACCAACTTGTAGGCATCTTGAGAGGCAGCTTTCAGAGCACCAATCTCGGCAAAAACCACACACCCAAAACCAGCATCATAATCATCTACACAAACATCATAAGGGAAGAAAACAAATGAAAAAGGAAAATAAAGTGAAGCCTGTACTTACCCCATCCACTTTGATAAAACCATCAACCACCCTGTTGAGAAGAGGATGGCCCAAGTCCACGAGAACATCCACGTTTGGACCATCAAACTGAACACTACCTCTTGGCTTCTCCATTGCCATAACCTTTTTCTTCAAGTCTGTGGATTATTCTAATAGCATGCAAACCATAACACAGTTACTGAAATCATAATTTTTTGATACCACAATACAAACAACTGAGTGCATCAAAATAAAACAGTCAAGAAAATCATGGTAATCATGGTTGAAATTCATAGGGAATGATGAATATCACACGGAATGATGAATATCAAGTAGCAGAATGTGTGTGTGAAGGCTAGATTGTAAGTGGAGTTTTCTGAGAGTGAACAAGAGATGAGAACACACATTAGTAATGTGGCAATCACTTTGGGCCCACTGCACAAGTGTAATGACCGACCTAAGTTTCGAAACAACCAGCATAACTTTGTTCAACCAGCCTACTTAGGATAAGATGATATTGGGTCAATATTTTTGCGTGGGCAAGGTGAAGGCTACAATAAGACCTCAATTGTTTTTGGAACCAAAAACTTTTCTTAAAAGTTTGTTGAATGAAATTGGGAGCGTTAAACTTAAGTTAAAATGCCAAAACACTGGAAAAAAAATCGATCAAAGTATAAACTAATGCTCGGTCAACTATGGAGCGATCTCTTCTAGTCCCACCTAGGAACTAATAAGACAAATAATAATATAATACTAAACTTTGATTTTAGAATTTTTTTCTTATAAATATTAAGATTTATACCTCAACCCAAAACCATAGGAAATAGAATCAGAATTTGATAGTTATCAATTAAAGTTAATTTAATAAAGAATAGAAAATTGATTCATTATCTTTTTAAAAAATTATATAAAAGAACTAGTGCAATAAGACTTAAAACTTTCATACAAATAAAATATAAATATGATTTTATTAATCTCTTACTTAAAAATATAAAAGAATATAAGTATTAATCTTTCAATAATCATTTGCTAGTTGAATTGTTTACAATAACATATAAATAAATGGTAATATTACTAATAGAATCATAAGTTATATAAATAGAACTAAAATAATTTTTTGATACTAATAAAATTCATAGGGCTTAGTTGAGTAAGTTTGAAAATGGATAATAAAATTCATAGGGCTTAGTTGAGTATGTTTTAAAATGGATAATGGACAAAGGTATTAAATAAAATATTGGATCAGAAAATTGTTAATAAATTAATTTATTTTTCATGGGAAATAATAAAAACAAAACTATTATAAACATAATTTTGAA